>KN474198.1:89731-110512 GCA_000787095.1 Periophthalmodon schlosseri | reverse complement strand
CTCTCTCATGCGCGGCCAGGACAAAGAGAAGGCTCAGGTCTATGGGGAAAGTCGACACAGTAATGCTCACAGTCTAATGTTGAGACGTGAAAGGCTTTGAACATAAGGCCAAATGAAGCATCGTTTGAAAGTGATCCTGCAGGGGAATCGGTGAAATACTTTGTGCAATTATTAGTGTTTTTGGTTTGATAGCTGTGCCGGAGAGAAGAAAATCTGCAGCAACAGTTCATCTTTTAATACGTTTGTGACAGCGCATGAAATTAGCAGCTTGTTATGTGGCCAGTGATATACAGCTTGTGATAACAAATTAGGAAACAGCTGAACAGTGCACTGTCGTAGGAAAGATATGTCAAAAAAGGACGCAAAAACGAAAGTGACTGCTTAGTAGAGTAAAGTTAACTTACAGATAAGTGGTGTATTGATAATATACTTTCCGTACCTCAATAACTAGGGGTGGACTGGTTTGGATTTTTTTAGCCGATACTGATATCTGATGTTTGGCCTGCTGCTGTGGCCGATACCGGTGTTTAGCTTTTAAAATAGCAAGGCTCGCAAATTTATCTTAAGTTGAAGTAAAGATCACAAATTAATTATTCACTTTTGTAAAAATAATACTATGTTTGTGCAAATATAGAACCATATAACACTCCACTTCCATTTTTACTCATTAGTTTGTTCAAATAGACTAAATCTGATGCAGTGAGGACAATCTGGGAATGACGCAGAATGGGGCAGTGCCAAAAATATTAGTAATGGATAAAAATACTGGAACAAATGTAGTGCCCATTCTTATAAATAGCGTAAATAAACATGGAGCAAATTCCAGCGGCATTGAGGGATAGGTCAAATGCAAGACCTACATGGACAAGAAAGAATTAGTTTTACTTCTGTTTAAACTGATAAAAACTATATAGTCTAAAAGTTTGTTTTAGCAACAAACGAGCATAACGACAAGTATAGTCCTCTCAAAACACAAAGTACTGGAAAATGATGTCACCTTACAACCACCAAAAATATAGAATTTTCCACATTTGCTCAAATTCTGTGGCATATTACATATAGTTTTACTTTTAGTTGGACAAATGATGTGTGTTGAAATAGTTAAGTCCTTAAAATCTAGCAGAAATACCCAAAAAAATGATCTCCCAATAAATTTTGGAGAAAGTTTGGAGAATGCATTTGACAAGCAGAGAACGGACAGATTAACCAATTAAAATGTTCAACTTTAGGACAAGTACCAGGTTCAAATTGTGTGCCTGTTCTGCACCATTACAAATTTAACAACCTATGGAACCATTAGCCATCTCCTTCCAATGTGGAGACCGAGGACGAGACACGCAAGACAGGGCTCAGGTAGAATCCACCTCAGGCTAATCACTAATGAACTGGATCTGCAAAGTGAGGAATATTTAAGCTCCATAACCCTAATGTTACAGCCTCTAAACTGGCTTTAAAATGGCGTTACTAGCTGTATGCATGAGATAGCGTGATGTAGATGTTCCGCTCGGCATCAGCAGGGTACTTGTATTACAATATGAAGAGATGATAGCCCCATTGGTGGTGACTTGGCACTACACAATCTGGAAGTGTTACGAAGCAATTTGTGTCAGAAGATTTTGACACGTTTTACCCGCGTCTGAAATCTTAAGTCTTTTGTTTATCGCCCTCAGGCAGGAACCTAATTTCTGCTATTAATTTTATAGTACAAGGCAAGGGATAACAAATGTAAATAGAGGGATCTTGTGATATCTCTCAGAGCAGATGTGTCGCGCCTGTTGTTCAATTACACAGACATGGAGCGTCAGATTACAGCTACCTTTTAACTTGACAAATTTAAATGTAGATTTCATTTGGTGCATGAACTAAATGGGCCGTGACGTGGCTTATCATGGCCCTGAGTGCATCCTTGGCTTGGCTGTTGACTGCATTGGTCTTAGTCAGGCTCGCTCATCAGGTTGTCATACTTACGTACATCATACTCTATTTCACAAAAATCAATTATCCATCTAGAGCCATAGGTCAAAATGTAAAAGTGATTGGTATAAGCCATATTTATGAGATACTGTGTCAATGCGTTCTCCAAGACAAAATGGCTGGAACAAAAATACTTTAGACTTTCATTTTAGATATGCACTTTAATGTAGCAATTTGTCCCTTTCATTTTAGATATGCACTTTAATGCAGCAATTTGTCCTTTATTTAAACTTTTTTGTAGATGGCTCTCCTCACCTGCCCTTTTTTCATACTGACCTGTTACTCAAAACAGCCTGCCCCTCACTCCCCGCCTCCACCAGTGTCTTAAATCAGGCCTCTGATGATACACCGAGTTGGAGCAGGAAAATGCATCGCCTTGTAAGAAACAACAAGTGTACTTATTTACAAAACTATGATCCCACGTAAGTCGGCTGTATTCATGTGCATTTACAACTTCAGAACAAAACTAAAACCTTGATTTCCCAGGCACTCCACTAAAACAACAGCAACGTGCTCTCCTGCGATGCAGACAGATACAAAACTCAGATCGTGGCAGATACAGGAGTACAAACAAATGGATTATGGAAGTGGTATTTCAAGAGGATTCTAATTCCAGCTGTACCTGCAGGTCAGATGCTCTTCCAGGACACAGTGTTTCTCAACTTCTCCCATGCGGAGTCCTGTTGTGAGTCATTTGCTGTTTAGGTATATAAAGATAATGTTATGTATTATGTTAAGTCTGTGTAAGTGCTGATTATCATAAGGTGAGAAATACACAGAGCGGCAGAACACGGGCATCACAGCTTATGCTTTAGCCATTACATCGGCAATCAGCTACACGCAACGTTGCTAAGCACTACAGAAACCGCTTACCTGGCCACACATTTATAACTGTAGGAACTGAGAAATTGAGGGTAGGAAAGGTTTCAAATGTAGTCAGCTGGACAATATTTTTGAAATTGTTTCGACTGCCACCCAGAAGTCATTTCAACCTCAGGTACTAGACTGAGAAGCTAGACATTTATATTGCCTTGATTTGAAAATTTTCTACCATGGACGCCTCCTGGACGAACAAAGGACAACACCGATATATAGGGAATGATTCAATACCAAAGCCTGAGTACAGCCCCCTGGCAACTTACAACAACTGGGTCACGACAATCAACTTGGTCATTTTAAGGCTCTGTTCTAAAAGTAGTGTGTTCTTTGTTACAAATGAAATGGCTATAACCTCCTACTGTTATGTGAAGTAAAGTTACTAAACTAAACCCAGAAAACAAGTCACTAGTGCTTGAAAAGGGCAAAGTGGAGAGAATGGGCTCTGATTCAAGTGGATAAAAATGAGAAGGCGGACGAGGAGAGCAGTTTAGAGCCCGGTAGCCAGTGGTGGTGTAATTAAGTCGACTTGGCAGGTCTGCCTCAGCATTAGGGGAAGAGGAAGCCGATGCCAGGGCTACACAGAGCCACCTGAACACAGTCTAATGGAGACTCTGTGATGACTGCTCTGACACACGTGCTCAAACTGGAAGTCACTTGAAACAGGCTGTAATACTCAAATAATCATGTTTGAAGAGGGGGAAGAAAATCACATAGCAGCAGTTCAGTAGAAGGTACATGGTATAAAGGTAGAAAGAGACTGTGGGATTAGGCTGGGAGATCAGATTCATGGATCATTGCATTTTTGGAATTGGTCTTTCTACTTGGCGGTTTTCATCTTGCATTGTATTACCTGGAATATATCTCCATGTAAAACAAAATGTCTAGAATAATGTAATAATTTTGGGTCATTTATGTCACTATGGTGATCATGGTGGTGTGTTTGTGTGTTTGTGACGGCTGCAGATAAAGATGTGACTGAAGGTGGTGCTCTGAATCTATCAGCCATTTTTGATATTTAATACAGATTTTGAAGGGTTCTGTGAAACTATTAAATTAAAAAAGTCAGTGTAATGTAAGTTAAAGGTACAGTATGTAACATTCTGGAGGTGGCGCGTCACCTGCACGATTCCGTGGTAATAGAAAGTTAAAACCACACTTCAGAACATCCTCTGTGGAGTTACATGAGTTTCAGAGCATACTGTGGAATATTATAGGCAAAGGAACAAGCAGCCAACATTTAAGAGTCAGGTTTGTGGAGATGCAAGCCCGCGCACAGTAAGGACGCATATTTTTCCAAGTTTTCTCCAGTGCAATTTATGTGAAAACAATGAAAAAAGTTACATACTGTGGCTTTAATGTACTGTTTTCCCTTTCTATTTCAGACGCCCTTGCAAGTAGCGTTTCACATACAGTTGCAGCCAAATCCTTTACTTACAGAGGGCAAAAATGGGTTAATTCTTAAAAAAGAACTTTATACTTCCCACATTTGGCACTAAACGACACAGTACGTCGCTTTATAAATGAAACCTCGTAAACCTGATAAAACACTTAGCAATTCAACCCATGAACCAAACAGAATTATCATCAAGTCAAAGCTAAACTCTCATCATTGATATTCATGTGAAACGCCGTGCTTTGAGAAGCGCTTAACCCGGACCAGCCCCGTGAAAGATTGATGTATCTTAAACTGAAAATATTAATCTTTCACTGCAATATCGCCTGGGACAAAAGCTCTATGGGAAATTTACAGTTCATAAGCATTCAGTCTATGCCTTTGCGGGATAACACTGCAGCAAAGATGATTAAAAATTTGCAATGGGTGACGTAAACGACAGGCACAGAATGGATTAAGTTCATCTTCATAAACAAAACAATAAAATATAACTTCATGGCATCAGCCGGAATAATATGTCTGAGGAAATTGCATTGCAGCCGGGACTAATCAATTACTTTGGAGGAGGGATCATTGTAAGGAAACATCAATATCAAAACGCCGGTGTAAAATTAGCAGTGGGTAATACTTGACAATCACCAATACTGTAGTGTTATTTACCTCAGAGACACAATTAGTTTAAGCACACTGCCTGCGCCCCCCGATTCATGATGAGCCTATTTGTTGAAAGCGTTGTTTAATGATCCATAAAGTCATTTTAATCATCACAAAAGCCCAATCAAAAACCTGCCCCGAAAAGTAAGAGTGGTACAATCAAAAGTGTTGTATTTGTGACTGTGATTTCACAAGGCTCCGATCAGGTGAGGGCTAATTCTGGCAGTCGGCAATAAACAAATGTGTAAAGATAAACAAGTTAAGGTTTCATCCAAGTCAGACATTGTCATTTTAAAAAGATGTGTTATAATGATCCCTTAATATGTTCAAGTTGGACTGAAATGCTAACACATCATAGTTGCTCACAGATTAGTCCAAATTCATTTTAAAAGATGCACAATGCTGCTTTTCTGATAGAGGATCTGCCACTTTCTTGACTCTGTGGAGATGTTATTGCTTTGTCTGGAATGTACCACAGTATGCCATTAATTTTGTCTATCTCCATGGGGACAGGCAGACAAGACCAGGTCTAGTTACAGCTCAGATCTGTGCAGACAAGTTTGTGTAAAAAAGTAAATACCACCTTGAGTAAACGCAAGATAGACGTATAGATGCAAGATAGACGTTTAATGCCATACTGCGGAACATTCTGACCAGGATACATGGCTAATAATTGTATTTATAAATGTCCAATTGCAGTTATAAATGGCCTGGGGTGATAGTAGCTCTGTTGGTAAAGCAAAGATGGTTGAAATCCCGCTCTCGACATAAACATCACTGGTGGTCAGATCCACTGACCCACAGGTTGGCAGTGAGATTCCAGCTCCCACAGATGAATGCTGTCGTCGTGTCCTTGGGCAAGACACTTAACTTACCTCGCCTCTAGTGTCTGCGTACACCGGTGTATGAATGTGTGTGTGTGAATGGATGAATTCCTTGATGTAAAGCGCTTTGAGTTCCTTAAAGGTGGAAAAGCGCTATACAAAAATATGACCACTAACTATTTACCACGGCCTGTTCCATTCTCTTGGGAATCTTTGTGCCTTTTTTGTTCTATAGCAAAAAGCTGTGTATAAAGCAGGCCCCGCACTATGATTATAGATGGCATGACATTATTTTTTGAGTTGGAGGTGGAGTAGACCATTTCAGTGGTTGACAAAATCTCAAGTGTTTCTTCTCACAATAAAGTTGGACATTGCAACACTTGTACCTGTGTCAATCTACTTGCCTCCGCCTCTTCGCTCTCCCCTCCTGCACATCAGTTGAACAGGCTCTGTTTATTCATGGCATTAGAGTGTCATTACCGTGTGCAGACACTGGAGTGACAGTCATTGTGTGCTCAGAGGATATGAAGACCGCTGGGAGTGCATTGTCATTTTGCTGGTACACCCTGCTGCCCACTCCTCCGGCTCCCTCCTCGTCATCTCTGCTCTCGTCTTCCTCTTTTGATCACACTGTCAATATCCATACCCAGACCGACCCCCCTGGAGCTCCCTGCCATTTACACAACCAAATTCATTCTGAAACTTATTAATATGCCATCATGGGGGACACTGCGTCGGATATGCCGTCAATGCCAGTTTCTAAATTTTAATTTCATCGGCTTATTGTGAATGGGCGGGAGCGTTCAGGCAGGACAATTGAAATTCTGATTGTGCGTCGCGGCTAAGAAACAGAAAAGACATGAGAATATTGCACATAACTGATTGGAATGACAGACGCTCGGAGGTAGCCACCCACCATGTAATTACCAGCGCATCATTATTCCGTGAGAATATATGTTAAACGCATATTAAAGACTGATAAATATGCAGTACGTTACAGGCAGCTGGAGCAGAGTCTGTGGCACAGTGCGACCTGATAAAACACGTAAAAACATGTACAAGAATGTGAACCTGATCCCAATTTAGGCACAGAATGTCAAAGTGTTATGATTTATTTAACCCGACACCTATGGGTGCTGCTTTGGGACGGCATCGGGGCTGGTTACATGCGGATTCATTAATGAGGGCTTATTAGATGCTAGAGTAGCAGGTTGTTTATTTGAAAAGAGTGCAGTGTGACACATGTCCGACATGGACGAGTCACTGCACACACTCTTGTTATAAGCGTGACCTTACACTCGCTATGGCAAATTACAACATAGGCTGCACTGTTGGCAACATGATTTTTTTTCTTCATGTTTTGGTTACTTTATTTAATTTCCAAAACATCAGTCAAAAAATACCAGTCCACAGTTTGGACACACCTTCTCATTCAATGTGTTTCTTTGTTTACTACTTTGTACATTGTAGACACATAGTGAGGACATCAAATATATGATGTAAGATGTATGGAATTATGTAGCAAAGAAAAAAATGTGTTTTATATTTTAGATACAGAATCCTCAAAGTAGCCACCCTTTGCTTTGGTGACAACACTGACAACTTTGGCTTTCTCTCAACTTTGGCCTTTTCTAATGATGAAGTCACCTGAAATGGTTTCCACTTCACAATTGTGCCTGGTCAGGCTGCATTAGCAGAATGCCAACAATGTGCAAAGCAGTGATTAAATGGTTACATTTTTTATATAGCACTTTTCCAACTTCAAGGCACTCAAAGAGCTTTACATCAAACCATCTTGCCCAAGGACATGAGAGTATTCATTTGTGGAAGCTGGAATTGCACTACCAACCTGTGGGTCAGTGGAAATGACCGCTCTACCAATGAGGTTTTTGTTGAGAGCGGGATTCGAACCACCAACCTACGGATCAGTGGACAAACAATACCAACTGATATATATGTGTATTTATTTATAGTTTTCATGCCTTCAATGAGAAGTAAACAGTCATGAAAATAAATGAAAACATTAATTGGAAAGGTGTGTCCAAACTTTTGACTGGTAGTGTGTCTTGTATTTTGTAATGATTAGAAGAGACGTCATATCCTCACATTTCCACACTTGCTGCAGCCACATCCAGTAATTAACATGACCTCTAATTATTCACGTTAAACTGTGGCACTTGGTCATTGGCTCATTCATCTTTCTTGTGTTATGTTTTCTGTACACTTCGGGCATCCTTTTTCCAAGCAACTAACGACCACACAGCCCCCTAATGTGTCATGACTTTAGAGAATGGAAGTATGAAGAATTAGGTTAGGGGAAAATGGCCGACAATTCTCCCTTTAAACCTATTTCTTTGAATCCCTTAATCAAAACCTTGGTGGGAGAGAGAGAGTGAGAGTGTGCGATGGATGCTTTGCACTTAAATTGAACAAACGGTATCTTTTATCATTAGCAAACCTTACTTTGTTGCCTTGCTGCATTGACAGTGTTGATAGAGCAGCCTTTTGTAATGTGTCATGTAGAGCCATTGAGCTAGGAAGGACGCACCACGGCCCTTTGCTAAATGACATATTCTAGTGTCTGGCGCACAATGTCAGCTAATGATGAACAATCTTGTAGCTGTCGAAATCCCGCTTGTATCCTGTGCTCTTTCCCCATTTGATTCAGCCTGAACGTAGCAGTAAAAATAGGCCCCGGCATAATGGGGCTTTAATGGGGAGTGTCATCGAGCAATCAATCTAAGGAGAAGCACCGTTGATCAGGAAGACAAAGGTAATGAATTTTGCGTCGATACGACATAATATTGTTCTTAAAGAAACTCAGAGCAATTTGTTATTTATGACAAAGCAGGTCATTATTGAGCAGGATCGGATTCCGTTTGTAAAACCCACGCAACCATCCGTGAAAAAAATATGCCCGTTACAGTCACTATAGCCATTTTTCAATCCTTATATTTTCTGCCAAAGCCTTACCCAGGTCTTCTTCAACAGAATTATGTAGAAAGTTAAATATATTACATTGGCTGGTCCATGTAACGATGTAAATATAGTTGTTTTGGTTTTGAAATTTTATTATCCCATTCAAAAGAGAGAATGTTTTGAAACAGGGTGGAGTGTGTGTTTTATGATAACAAGATAATAATGCCTCACATTTGAATAGCTCTGGCCTGACACGCCTCTCAATGTGCTACACTCTAATCATTATGGATTTACTCCATACTCATTGATGCTAAACTACTTATTTAGCCACAGCTGCCCTGGGGTAGACTGACAGAAGTGAGACTGCCATTTTGCAGCCTCCCCCTGACCATCCGTAAACATTCACTCACACATAAATCATACAGAAGTGTCCTGCCCAGGGACCAGTAGTGGATGACTCAGTTTTGTTACCTAGGTAAAAGTACAGATAGCAAAGCAAAAAAATACTCAAGTAAAAGTAAAACACATAAAAAATCTACTTAAGTAAAAGTATTAAAGTGCCCGTTTAAAAATGTACTTAAAGATAAAAAGTAAAAGTATTTTGCACAGATTTTGAGGTCTTATAAGGCTTCAGATGTAGTGATTTGTGTTGAATTTTGTTCAACAGAAACAATTGAAACAATTATTGGGCTTTTTCTTGCTGTTTTTTATTTGTATATTTTTGTTGACTCAAATTATGAACGTGGTAAAAATAAACCCTCAGCCTTTTCAGCAGGTCTCAAACAGTAAAAAAAATACTTTTGTTTTTCAGTCCAGTTCAAAATGTAGTAGAGCAGAAAGTACAGATACCTGCTCTCAAATGTAGTGAAGTAAAATTAAAAAGTGTCTACTTTAAAGTAGTTAAGCAAAGAACAGATACCTAAATTGTATACTTTTTACAGTACTTGACTATTTTTACTTGGTTGCGTTCCACCACTGCCAGGGACACAGCGTCAGTAATGGTTGGAGTAGTGTTTGAAAAGCTGTGTGTTCTAACCACTGAGCAACTGCTACAATAAGCCACTGGACTTTAAACCAGTGGGGGAGGACTATCCCCCGGAGCTTAAAAAAGTTGCCTTTGTATCCAAGTTAAATACCATACTCCGAGAATGTGTACCGCATCTAACAATGGTACTTGACCCAGGACGGAGTGCAACATGCTGTAAAACTATGAGTCATCTGTGTGATCCACCCACAGGTCAGAAGACAGTGTGAGGACGGACCAAAACAGGAGAGGAATGCACCAGCTACATCTGTTGTGCAACCAATGACAATGCAAAATACATACAGTACATACCATATATACTCAAAAGAGTGAACCAAGAGAGAAAAACTAAGAACCAAAGAAGACGACCAGAAAATTTTACTCCAAACTCACCCATGCTAAAATAACCCTATTCTCCAGTTAACAAGACCAGCACTTTCAAAGTACACGGCTCTGCTCTGTTGCTTTCACAGTCACAGCACATGCAGGCTTAATGTTAGACCTGAAGCAGGGAGCGCCAACGAAAATAGTGTTTGTAAGCCCTGTGCATGGATTTCACCTCCTCCTCCTCGTACCGCCTGTGTTCCCGCCAGTGCACTGAGTCACTGGTTCTGACCTCGATGTCACCTCTCGTCGTGGTCCAGCCGGATGTGCGCCGCGACCAGCCGACCAAAAAGAGCAAACTGTGGAGGCAGGACGGGGTTGTGGAGGTGCAGGGGTTTAGGGGCCAAAGCAGAAAGTTGATGTGAAAAGACAGGTCTATTTATTTCCAAAAACATTTTCGAGCACAATGACAAACACACAGTGACATCCTGCCACACCACAGCAGTCTCCCAATACCACTGCGGCGACTGCTTGACAAATATGGCCGTTCACACACACAGGAAGTAGTCCAGGTTCAGACCGGGTTACCAGGCACATCGCAGCAGTGTTATTTTTTAACAGTATAAAGTTATAATAAAGGTATAAGGCTGGCCACAACAAAATAATGCTATGGTTTCAAGAAAGATGTACAGCTCAAAAAATATATATATATATATTGAAGTCAGGAATAGGGATGTAGTGACACCTTTTCATCTTAATGCAGTTTGGCTTTTCAGATTCTAGACTAACACTGCAATTTGCCTTGAAATATCCAAAAGGTAAATGCACAAATGCTTAACCTGATTATTTCTATTATTGACTAGACCCCAGAACTCACCAAATTACAACAAAAATCTGCATTTTAACAATATTCAACAATATTCATTTTATCTGGCCCCCATCTGTATTAAAGTGGACTAAACCCCTAAACTCCACCCACAACCATATTTCAAATAGAGCCACAAAACTGAGCAGAGCCTGTAGACTAAATAAGAGAGCGGGAGAGGATGGGCGGGGTCTAGAGGTACAAAAAACAGTGTGATTGGTCTAACAGGTATCCACATTTCAAACTCTGCCCCTGCAAATGTACCTAGGTTGCACTTAAGTTGCCAAAAATGACTAAGAACAGTAGATGATGCTATTAAAACATATACATAGTTAAGTAGCAGAAAGAGTAGATTTAGTGTTTAGTGTTTTGACCTATCCACCATATTCCGGAAGTTGCTGTGGGCGCCGCTATCGTCATTGGGGTTGTACGAGTTTGCACGGGGCTGCCGATCCTGACAGCAAATAAGTTCTATAGAGACCACAGAGCTGTTTTAAAGCCTCCCAGAGAATCACTGCACTGTTGACTTGTTGGTATTTTTTTATATCATATTTTAGCAGCAAAACTTCTCAAATTTTCCATTGAAATTAAAGGGATTCCCGCTTAACCGAAAATGCCACCACAAAGAAAGTGTGGTGTACTAGCATTTAGAGGCAAAAGTGGGCGGGGCGGAATAACGTCAAGAGAATATAGTTATGTCATCTGAACCGAGCAATGGGCCATGACAAAAACAGGATAAAACTGTCCATTCCAAATAGCTTAGTTATTTCTTTAATAGAGAAGTTGCTGCGCACAAATACTGTAGGCACATTGTGTTACTCGTGGACTCACACAAGAAACGTTCATAGGGTTTGGACTCACAGCCGTCATAGGGACAAAAGCATTCTTTTCGATACAGTAGTTGTACCCGAGAGGAATGTGTTCTATTTAACACAACATTCCACATCAGGAAAACACTTTGGCTGCTCAGTTGCACAAAGACACATTTTAATTATTTCAGCTCTCCATGCAGGGTCACTCCAAAACATCTACCTCCTATTGTTCATTGATTTTTTGGAAGATTTCATGGACGCAAGATTCAAATCAGACACTGGCTTTGTAATCAGCATTTTTAGGCAATGTTGACAACGCATTAAGCTGCAGTTTCACAAAATCATAACAAATTTAGAGAGATACTGGACTCTTGCCAAGTTATACACCCACTATTGAGTCATCCCAATCATGGTCTCTACAGTCCTTCTCCGCAGTGCTGTGTGCAAGTTCATTCAACATGTGTGCGCTTTAGTTCAGCTCCAAATGTCTTTGAATGTGACCTTGTAGAGTCGTTCAGTATACACTACATAGAAACAGGAGAGGTCACATGTTTTGTCTGTAAAGAATGCTTGATATTACCCGTATACAGCTGTCCGTACAATGAATAGACTTTATCTGTAAACGAGTGTAATGGAGAGTGCTTTGACGGAGGACGACAGAACGACAACAACCACTGAAGTGATCAATATACTGTAGGTTCAAGGGAAAATTACACTGGCTCCTCCTCCGCCTCGATATTGCATTATTAGCCTTGTGTTTTGACTTCACGAATAACTCCAGGATTTTATATTGGCACATACTAAGCAGGCTTCCACTGTTTGTGATTGATTGGACAACCCTTGAAGGACTTATTTATAAGCGTCTTAGGGTGAAGACAGCATCATTATTTTGAGTGGTACTACATTTTGTATTTGCTACAGGTTTGACTCCCTACAGCATGAAGATCGATCGTGGCTTGCAAATACTACTGTGATAAACAGGACAGTTGCTGGCCAGAATTGTACCTACTGGCAATGCTATTGCTAGGAAATCCAAACGGTGTCAGAGATTCTGGCAATGTGTATATGAAAGATTTATTTGGATTATGTTATGGCTGGGTTGTGTTGAATAACTGTATGATTATTATTTTCATCAAAGATAAAAGGCGCTGCACCTGATTTTGTCTTAAAAACTTGAAAAACAGAACCATTTTAAATGGTTTGCAGTTATCGAAACATATCCCTCACTTTGCTCAAGCATTCCTAGCATGCTAATTATTAATCGCAGTTATTCTCACAACGTTCAGATTCCAGAGCAGTCACGGTAACGCTAACAACAACTAGCTTTTCCTGTTTATATATGTATTTATTTACTGAAATTATGTGTTCAAAAATATCTGCAAAAAGAAAACTTCTACTGCCATAAACATTTAAATAAGAACTTCCAATGTCATTGAGGGAAGAGCTCTCAGAGATGTGAATTCATCAGTGCTTTTGTTCAGTAAGATAAGTACGATCCATATCTAAGCATGTATGAATCAGAACATATTGTGTTTCATGTTATTCTATTTTTGTATAGTTTTTTGTTTGTATCTGAGGAATACACAGAGGCTTTAGCAGAGGTGACCTAGATCAGATTTCAAGGTCCAACCAAAACAGCTAATGCAACAACAACGCAACCAAAGATGAGGCAATAGGAAGTCCAAAATTATTACAGGCTGGTTCCGTTGTGTTATCAGCTAGAAACATGTTTGGAGAGACACGTATAAGTAAAAGTAGCGATATTATTAATTGTGTGTTTGTGTTCTTTGTTGTCATTTTGCTGCTAAAATAGCTGCATGTGAATGTGAGTTAAGCTGCATATGGGGAGGCCATTTTAGCCCTACGTATGATTTGAGATGAGAGATTTAAGATGAGTTTGTTAAAAAGAGTTAAAGGCGCGTTTTCTGAAACTTGCTTGGCATTTGATTTAAAAGTGCACTATGTATCTTTTCGTCTCCGTGGAGATGTCATTTGTGCCTGTAATGCTCCACAGCATGACATTTAACTCATAACTTCATGGAAACAACCAGGTGACGCCACCAGGCCACGTTACAGGTCAGATCTGTGGAGGGGCTCACAGTATGAATGTATGTATGAAGGATTTCTATGTAATAAAACAAGCAATTTGGAAAATGTAAGCAATATGATCTCCATGGAGACGAGATATAAGCAGGTGGAGGGATCCAACCACCAGAAAAGTTACTTAGTGTACCTTTATACATACATCAATAGCTTTGACTGTATTCGATACTGTATAAAGAGGTTTTAACTTTTTATAAGACGCCACAACTGTGAGATTAGGGATCATTTCAAATCCAATAAACTGCAGATTGTATTGCAGGAAATACCTTTACAACAAATAGAAATGACGTATGCAAACTGTAAAGTTATTTAGAATTCTCTGGATAAACCTTTGTAGTGTGGCTATAAGAGCTGCAGTACGTAGAGCAGCTGCCTACTTCCTGAGAAACCATCTTGCTTGTTATAATTCGCTGAATAGCTGTCACTGAGTGTATTTTTGAATCAATACGTACTTGCCAAGCCCTCACCCGCACTGCTCTGGCCCTCTCAGGTTTTCAAACTATGGATTCGTCTCGCTGCTGTGCTACTACAGTATGTATTACATTGTGCATCGAATTCTTACCCCCCAACCACACCCTCCATCACCACAGAGCACTTCAGAGCGCGGATCAATTAGGGACCGGGCCTGCCAAGCGATCAAGTCTATAATAACACAGTCTCTCCATCTTGGTCGTGGTGCACTAAATTACCTGGGCTGCACGACAAGCCTCATCTCCAAGCCCTGGGGATCTTTATTAATGTTCGGCCTTACATCAAATACAGTGAGGTGTGGAGCGCTAATGAGATCACAGTCTGATTTAAATGCTAAGTACAGGTCAACGTCAAGCAATGACCTAAACATACTCCAGTGGTGAGGTGCGATGATGGAGGCGAGGAAGACAACAGGGAGTGGGAGGAAGAGTGATGGAACACGCTACGGATGGCGGCAAAGGGTCAAGAGGTCAAGAATAAAAGGTAAATTAAACCTTTCAAATAACATAATGGAAGTTTTACTCTTGAAAAGGGATAACCTCGAGGTGAGACTGATAAACAAAATAAGCACTTGGTGTGTTTAGTGCACATGCTGTCAGGATATGTGCTGATCCTAACATCTATAAAATAAAAGGAAGGAAATAAGGACATGAAGACGCCGGAGGGACTATGTCTCTTGTAGTGATGTGACGTTTGTGAACGAGTCGGCTCTTTGGAACGGTTCCTTAACTTGGACAGCTGGAACCGGATTTCAGTTTTGAAAAGAGCCGAATCTTTTTCCTTCAGATTTTTATGCATGTTTATCCTGATTGACTTTGGACCAACACAAGAATCAGAACAGAAGCAGAGCAGGTGGCACTAGTGAGAGCTTTGTGCACAGAAAACACATTTCATAACAGTTATTTTTTTTAATTATTGTTGTAGTGCAAGGTTTTATTTAGATTTTTAATCATTCCAAAGGGTAAACAGACTCCCACTCTCAGTTTGAACCAATTTAAACACATCTGAGCCTTGGTCAATTCTCTCTGTGATTAGTTTGTAGATAAAATGAGTTCTCACATTGGCTTCAGTCATGTAAATAAATAGTAAAAGAACAGTAAAAAAAAAACAGTCTTTTGAACGGCTCTTTGAAATGAACTGATCCAAAAGATTTGGATCCCATAAAAGACCCAAAAGTCCCATCACTAGTCTCTTGGCTGGCCTGGGAACGCTTGGGATCCCAGCGGACGAGCTGGAGGAAGGGTTTGGGGTGAGGACAGTCTGGGAGTCTCTGCTTACGCTGCTGCCCCCGCGACCTGTCTCCAGATAAGAGGAAGAAAATGGATAGATGGATATTAGACATAAGACATTGCTAAGCTACACATCACCATGCTCTTATATCACCATATACTGTATTAGACAGTTCTACTTTTACCACTGCCACGACTAAAATCAATTCAAACTATTAATGAAGTAACTTGTTCAAAATTGAATTTTTTAAACTAATACTGTATCCCAACAAATGTATTTATCTTCAGAGGGTATTTGCAGGAGGTAATGATATGTAATGATTATACACAAAGAAATATTGTGGTGAATAGCTTTGAGACAATTCATGCCGGTGTCTTAGGTTTGCTCACACTGTCACGCTGTTAATCTCACAACAGATCTGATCTGAGAGTGTCACTAGAAGCTCAGTGTGCAGACACGCCTGCTGAGTCATTTCACTTCTAACTAAACTGACACCTATGTTATTACATTCAAAGCCAACCAAGACCACGCATATTTACAAGACTTTCTCCCCAGTTTCTGATGGGTGTGATTGACAGGTGGATTAACCAATCAGAGAAAAACATGGTCCGATTGTGTCAAAATAAACATGGAGGCTTACAAAAAAAGAAGCAGATTTCTGCAGAATCAAAAAGCAAAGCACTACACACAGTAAATCTGAGGTTAAAGAAGTTAGATTTCATTTAGAAAGTTACAAGACTATTCAAGAGATGTCATTTGCATTTGTTAGACACTATAAAAGACTCTGCTAGTCTGCATTTAGAGACTGAAAGAACCAAAGCAGAAAAAGTATTCTTATTTGAGCTGCTGAGAAGTCCCTTAGCAGCCCTACTATGTAAAATCGACTTTTCAGAGCTTTTAACTGTGTTATAGTTGTTTCCCCTCATCATTTACTCCCCTGAAGTTGCATTTGGAATGATTTGTGCATGTTTGACCAATCTTTAATTGCTTATTTTCAAGACGCCATTTTGCCGATCAACTCCCCTTTCATCGTCACCGGGATACGCCCACTTCTATGGACTTGCTTCGCTCTCCAATTTTATTTTCTTAATCAATGATACCTGTAGGATTCAGCAGTCATTTTGGTTCAAATAAAATAAAAAATCTGCTGCTTGCAAGCATGATCTTCAACTATCCATCGGAGGTTCACGGCTCTTTGTTGCATGGCTCCAGAGTCCGACCATTTTGGGCGCACATGTGCCTAAAATTTTGCCCCGGTGCAACAATAAAAAAGGCCTTGGGTGCACCGGTGTGTCTGACAGATCCTCATCACAGCTCTTCTCCTGTGTCCGCTCTCCTCATTATAAACATGGATTAAATAGTATAGAACACATTTAAATTATTGTTTTCACGCTTTTTTAGTATAGCTGTCCATTAATTCACTCACTCTCACCCCTGATCAAACGATAAAGCCAGTCAGACCTGAGGCCAATGCGTCAGGTTACACTCTAGTGCTCAGAGCTAAATGCACCACAGAACTTAGATGTTTGGCTTTTTTCATCTGTGTGAATGAGACACAGTATTTACCTTTGAGAGAAGCATCAAACCTACAGATTCTCCACACTGTTTAGTTACTTAAATGAGATTGTCGTCATGTTCTGGTGCACCCAAGTGAAAATCTTAAGTGCACCGGTGCACCCAACTCAAATCATTAATCTGGAGTCCTGTGTTGTGGTGATATTTACGGTGACATCAGCTCCCATTGGGCACCACAGTTTTCCAACGTGTCAGCTGACTTGTTCCTTTTACCAAGTCGTTCTAGATGAATATTGTGTTTTAAAATGTCCAAATTATATTGTAATGATCAACAGGTGTCATAGATTATAAGTATATAGCAGACACAAGCACAGTAGGTCTTTAAATGCGGTCTCCAACTGAATAAAACAATTGACTCTTAAATTAAGTCAGACTTGCCCCTTGAGTGTTCCAGGCAGAAGCCAGACAGTTTACATCTTCTATACCAGTTCTCCTCCACTCACAAACACGCTCCAATTACTCAGATCGGAGGCAAAATGTGAGCGGCTGAGAGGATGAAATAAATAATAAAACAACAAACTAGTGGTAATTAAACTTCAAGGCTGTGGAGAAAGAAAGAAAGGGAAGCGCTAATCCGGCCCCAACTCAGCTGATTCCACCATTCCAAAAGCATTTAGACTTTCATTAAAGAGTGCAGCGGAGCAGAACAAAATCATTTAGCGGCCCGCGTGCAAACAGCAGCGGTGGACCTGTGGCAGTCTCCCCAGCACAGTTCGCTCTATAATAATTATGATGAGCTATATTCAAACACTAAGAACTTAACACGATGTAAAGGGCTTTCATACAAGTTCCACCAATAGAATGAGGATACTTGTACATATGTTGTCCAGCCAAGGCATAGAGTGAAACCAGTGAGCCAGAAGTCATTTTTATGTCTGAAAGAAGAATATGAAGTAAGAGAAAAGACTGGTGATCATAAAGCAGTTGGATTTATTGTATAATTTTAAAAGCATTGAAAGTAAGTACCTCCTTCTCTGAGCTGTCCCATTCCTTCAAAACAAATTATCTGGTCTTCTCGTCTTCCAGAAGCATTTTTTTTTTGTGTTTTTCTATAACATATATTTGGCTTTATATAGCAAGACAGAATAGAATAGAAAACTGATTTCTGTCAAAAGTTTATAGATTTTGCCTCATTCAAGTAGCTTCTTCTATTCGGCCAGGTTTCTGATAAGTCACTGCTGTAAATGTCTGTCTGAAGGGAGGACTTTCTACACTGAAACTAATATCAATTACAAGTGAAGTCCATTGAACTACCCAAAGGTGTGAACTTCTGCATAATCGTTCCAGCCCAGCGTATGTTCAGTGACCAGTCCTTGGTTCCGCTCCCAAACCATGTTAAATGGACAAAGCGTATACTCACTAGTGACCACAAGTGACCCCTAGTGGATGGAAATACGGTTTAAGCAGCATCATGGCAGGGCCGACACACCCTCTTCTTGTACATGATTTGAATTGGCTGTTGAGCTCTCTGTAGAGATGAAAAGCAATTCTAGTAGTAGTAGGAGTAACGACATATTTCGAGAGTTGTTTTCAAAAGAAGAGTGGACATGCTTTGGGTATGTTTTGCATTGGTTTGAGTCATCATAGCTCGGGCTACTTGAAAATGTATCCCATTCATTTGATCTAAGTTCTGTTGTGTTAAAACATTCAAAACATGGACATTGTATTTGCTTTTGTGGCAGTATGGCCTGCAGGCGGGCTACAAGTACAACAATGGAACTGTTCAAAACTATTTCAGGCAACTTATTTAAAGACTAAATCCTGTCATGTGAATAACTTAAACCTTGCCTCTGTTGACTCAACAACAAACCTGCGGGCATCTCAGGTAGCATTGTTTGGCAATTATCTTTTGTTACAGCTAAAGTTTAAAAAAATGAAATAAAATTAGTACCCAAACGACCACTTTACCTCACTTTTAAACTTTAGTCAGATAAAAAGAAACAAAGACTAAAAATCCATCTGTAGTTTTCTTGTAAATGAATGTAATTTTAGTAGTCAAACTCAGTACTTTGTGAAGCAATTCTATGTATGAATGAAAACACAAAGCTTTCAATTATGCATAGCAAACTCATTTCTTACTGTCAGCCACCACCAACGCGAGGAGCACTTCAATAGATGACGGGGAATCACTGTTTTTTCCCCTTTACAGTTCATTAACTTTTGAAATAAGAGAATCAATACTGCAAATCTATAAAGTCAACTTGGGTTTTGAGTAAATGCATGCAGCAGTGGGCAGGCATATGAGTCAGGGTTAGTCAGTCTGAAGCACTCCTACCTACACCACCACCAGCATTATGTATTTAGTTTTAATGATTGTTTTAAGAGCAGAGAGAGAAAGGAAGAAGATAAAACGCAAACTGTTAGTTCTTTTCTGTGCCATCAGAGTCAACACCGCGTCGTCTGACTGACGTGATCTGCCTCTGCAAAATTGCCGGGGCAAATTGACTTTCCTTTCATGCCGTACAACCACTATCATTTTCAGCATTCCCAGCCAACGCCGGAATCTAACGACAGGATGTCACCCGGAGTGCTGCGGCGCATTGATCACTCAGAATTTTCTCGAAGCTCTGACAGAAAGCCGTTTGCAGACAGAGGATCAGGTGTGCAAGAGAAAGAGCGGCTCCCCTTCGCGTCTGATCAGCAATCTGCGGCCGGCAATCTCAATCAGGACGGGCCCAGGGCTCCGAGTTGAGAGGAGGCTACGGAGCAGCGGGACATTTCATTCCAAGGTTCATTTACTTTTAGGCCAGAAAGGCTCTTACAAACAACATACTCATGGCTTACATAAAACTATACAAGAAGTCTGCCCCGAGTGGTTTCATTGTCCAATACCAACAACTTTGGTATTGGAAAAAGGTCTGACACTTGAAAATGGAAATTTAATCTTCGAATTCTACATTAATAATCTGAAAAACTAATGTTTGTATTGTACAGGGTGTCCATAAAGTCTCTTTAGAATTAAAAAAAATATATATTACAAAGGCAATTGATATGATATACCAGTATTAATCAGACTTGTCTATTGTACTCAAAGTGTTTCCAAAGTGTTTTACCTCATTTAATACACCTCCATAGGCACCATTAGTTGCACGGAGCACATCAAGACGGTACTCGATTTCTTGCCATGTTCGCTGTAGCATAGCCTCATCAGTGGTTGCAATCGCATCTGTTTTCTTTAGCTTTAGTTCAGTAATGTCCCGTATTTTTGTTCGATACACGATATCTTTAACATAGCCCATTAGAACCTATGATACACACTGTGCCTTCTCTTGAGGAGTAGCCATTTCTTAGGAGTTCATTCTCTTTAATTAACAGGATGCCTGAATTACAAAAATGCAGTGTGATTAAAAACTTTTATAACCACTGAGTACAACAGAACAAATCTAATTAATATATCTTATCAACTGCTTTTGTAATAACATTTCTTAAAATGTAAAGAGACTTTATAGACACACTGTATAATGAATAATAGTGAAATGATCGTTTGTCTATTTTTTTCCTTTCATTGTAATTTTTCTTTTGAAGGCAGCATGGATTAAAAATATCACAGGAGTGGATAATAAAAATGAAATGAATCAATAAATAAAAGCGTACACAACTTAATATGGATTTGTTCTAAATATTGAGTTATGAAAGAGTTCTTGGCCCCGCGTCAGAAGAATACCCGGCAAAAGTCCATTTTTCATCCCGTGTTGTTTGATGATATAATATTTGGCTTTCAGAAATGCTTCCTT
>KN474198.1:0-89617 GCA_000787095.1 Periophthalmodon schlosseri | reverse complement strand
TTCTACAGCAATTTGTGGCCCTGTCCCAATATTTTTTGAAATATGCCGCCGCCACCAAAGCAGCAGCCCATTTATCTTACCTCACTAACCCATTTGAGTTCAACTTGTAACATTTCATATTTTTCTGACAAAATGTTCCAGTTTTTTTTTTGTCTCCTTTGCTTCAGGACTTCCTCTTCTAAAGGTCTCTCGGCAGGTTACAAAAGAGACGGTGGCTTTTATGTGACGATAAGTAAATGTGAAACTTTCTGATGGACAGATTGGACTCAAATTATATGAGTGATTTCTTTGAAGAATAGAAAAAGGTAAAAGTCCATATAGCCGGTAGTGAGTGCTGTTCTAATGCAGTATTTTAAGGAGAAATAGATGTCTGCTGCTGATACCGTACCGCACTGGATGTGCCATTGTTATTTTTGTCTAAAGTGAGTCACAACATTTCTGACCCTGGTTATTTTGATAAAGGGATTATTTTAGTGAATCTGTCAGAGGCCAAAGTCAACGTGCCAAAATACAGACCACTGGGTACTGTACACTGTCAGTGTACTTTGCATAAATTTTGTTAGACTTTTTTTTTATCTTTCTGTTGCCAACAAGTAATAGTTTCACAACTTTCAGAGGCCAGAGTGGAGTTTGGCATCACTCCACTGATAACAACTAGCATGCTAACAGCAAACTAGTAAAAGAAAAATATAAAATCCGTCAACTGGACAAAAAGTTGTAGGAGTGAAGACATTTCGCTGCTCATCCAAGCCGCTTCTTCAGTTCTGGCCAGATTACTGCTGGACACTGCCTTATATCTGTCTGAAGGGAGGAGCTCACTACACTGAAACTGAAAACAGCCATCAGATTTTATTTTTCTTTTACTATGAATCATACCTGGACGACTGAGGGATTCCACAGATCCTAACAGCAAACAGCGTTACTTCCGTAATATCGTTCAATAAAATTAGTGCACAGCATTTAAATAAGACCATGCCTTTTAGGATTAGCATGGAATCTCCATTAATTAGGCTACGTATGTCTAAATACATATATTTATAGACAACATTTTGAAGTACTGCACTTCTCTATAAATAGCCTACAGTGTAAGGAAAAATAATTCCCCGGCCGCCTCTTCAGTATCACTGCTATAACTGAAAAATGTGTACAGTGCACCTGTGAGATTGTATTTCAATAGTGTAGTGTAAGCGGCTCCATCAAGCCCTCTCCATGTTTAATAAAAGTAAGTGGTGACTAATAGTCCTGTCCCCAGCCTCACTGCAGAGTTTGCCGATGATTCAGACTTTGTCCTTGTTACTTGGAGGCACATCTCACTCTCTCACTTGTTGTCCCAGCTGATCTTGTCTCAGCTACTTTTTTCATAACCCTGTGTTATTTTTAAAAACAATTATGAGACTGGATGTGCTAAACGCGTTAATCTGAATAACTGCGCTTTCCTGAGGCCAGATGAATTCAGGTCATTTTAAGCTCATGAACAAACCCAGCGTGGCACTTCCATTAGACTGCTCCTGCCTGACAGCTGTCGCACATAGTGACACATTGTATAGAGCAATTTAAAATAACTTTATGTGACAATTTACAAACCAGTGGAGGTCTTCAGGGGAGAAAGCATTTTACTCATTTGTTGTAGTTTAAAAATCATTAGCTGTAATTGTCTTACCAACTCAGATCTGGGTTTAGCGCTTCACACTTTGGAAGTAGAAGAGAACGTATTGACAGTATGACATTGATGCCTTGACAGAATTCACGAAGGAGCCAGGTCTCAAATGTTTTATGTGGTCATTATGGATTTCTACATTATTTGCTTTTAAATACTGCAAAAATATAACCCCTTATAAACCCTATATGATTTCTCCAGCTGGTAAAAAGGCCAACAGGGCTGTGCAAGGGAAAGCAGATTGTACAAGGCTTGAAATAGCGTCAAAGCTCTAAGCTGTGTTGTGGAGGCAATTTGAGTGCCAACATGATCTAAACAAGCCAGCATGGTGAAACTTGGTGGTGAAAGGGTACAAACTTGAAAAACACAGTTTCCTGGTTTACCTCACAAAAACGTTTTGAGATCTGAAGACAAAATTATTGAAATAAAACACAACCTCAGCCATTTGTTTTATGAGGAACATGTTTCTAAAGACTTGACAGTATTATAGTAAGTATTTTACCTGTCATGTTGTATTATTAAAATGTTTTATTTTTTTAGTTTTCATGAGAGAGTGAGTAGAATTCCTTCCTCATTACAGAGTTATTTGGCTTGACATAATTTTAATAAGATGCTGAGATGGTAGAACTCAGCAGCACACAACTAGTGTTCAAAATGCCAATGTATTTCCTTACAGACACTCAATTAACGCAACACAAATCTTTAGACAATTACAAAAGTGGCAAACCGCGTCGATTCACACGTTCCATGTCGAAACGCTGCTTGCTCTTGCAGCCGCTAATTAATACAGTGTATCCTCGTGCTTGAATGAGCCCGTCCTTATCCTGAGCGTGCAGGTACACAAACAATCAACGCTTGCCAAGTGGCTTTTTAATTAGGCCCATATTCAAATGTATTACATGCAAACTACACTGTGTTCCTCTTCATGTCCGACAGCCCTTTTGCACATCCATCTATTCAGCGCAGAGCCAAACTGCAGATAGCATCGTTGGGCTAGCGCGCTGTCCACTCCTGACAAACGGCAGGTAAATACACCAAACTGCCTGTCACTGTACGAACCCAGCGGCCATTTTTCATTCTGTAATAACAATGCACGGGGAGAGTCCTCTTTCCTTTAGATGGCTTGCTGGTGCGTGAATGACTCGGGGAGGAAATCGGTCCAGTAATTATTCTTTCCCTCCCGTCGCGTCCTACCATCGCTCACACATACGCGAGACATGTACGGAGCTATTGAATCTTGATGAAATCCTAGCACAACAATGGTAAGCCAGCAGGCCGTGGGGTGCGTCCTCTCGCAATTGTCCCTCATAGAAAGTGACACAGAAGGGTTTCGCAATTATTGGAATTTCAATCATGATTTCGATATACAATACAGCACGTGGAGAAATGTTGAAATAAGAACAAGAGGATTAGCGGGTGCTTTGATGCCGCTTGCCGGTTTGACAAAGGAAATATCAATCTACGGCAGGGTATAACACACTAAATCATTTTTTTTTTAGCTGTCACTGTAGTGTCGTTGTGTCAGACAATATAGGCTATGCATTATATTCAAATCCATAGAGCTAAATTGCATGTCAAAACAGGGTGACAACACTCTACCTTACTCTGCATGCGAATCACCTATATGTCCAGATCTACTTAACACTAGTGAGTCACCGAGGCAGCCGTGGGGAAATTATGAAAAGCAGCTACACTGACCTTTTGTATGCTAATCAGAGGGTGTACTACAGCATTCACAAGATGGCTAGCTTTATTTGCATTTCAGTTTATTCTGTGTGTAAGCATATGAAAGGTGCGTTGACCTGTAAAAAGGCCATTGTCCTTCAAGCCAACAACAAAAGCAAAGCCGTGATGTCTCTGCGTGCAAAGAATATCAAATGGTACGAACGCCCGTTGTTAATACGTGCCGTGCCACCCTATGATTTGCATGTTAGACATACGGCTTTCATCGCAATCAAATTAATAGTCATCTTTCAGTTGTTTGGGTATCAGTTGCAACATGATGTAGTCTCTGGTGTTTGTTTAGCGAATGACAGAGGAGCGTCCCGGACGGCGTTACTGGTGCTGCGTGTGTGGGGGCGTCACTTCAGCTCGAGGAAAAGGTGAGCCAGCTGGGATAGGTCACGAGTATTTTCCTTAGGGATCTGAGCAGACTCGCGTGGAGTAAGGAGCAGCTCGGTAGCAAGTGGAAGCACAGCGGCAATGATCCAATCTGTCTGGATACTGGTCAGTTGTGTGGAAATGTAATTACGTCGTCCTTCATTTGAGCATCATGAAGTGATTCAAGTTTTTCTTAATTCCGCCTGCATGTTAACACCATGACAGTCCTAGTATTGTAGTGTGTTGTAGGTTACAAACGTTGCACAAGTCCAGCTATCCGCTCATCTCAAGAAGAAGGAAAGAAAATGGGGAAAAACATGAAGGTTGGTGTAAATATTAAATTAGTAAAGAGTGCTAAACTATGTACTAGCAACCATTTATTCTTGTGTATCTACGCAATACAATGACTAAGAATATATCCTGATCTTATCCCAGTAGCATTGTGGTCATATCGTCATAGTTACACAATGGAGCTTTAAATACATAAGATATAAATTTCCAAATCGAAATCCATTTCCATCCAAGTAGTCATCTTGAATGCTTGTTCGTCTATATATAGCCTGTAGTCTAGCATCCTGAGTAAACTCCTCATGTTGGTAGAAGGCATAGAAGGGGTCACCTTGAGGGAGCGAGAGCCCTGGGAAAACCTTGTCAGAGCCAGTGACTCGAGAGCACATCCAGTGGTGGTCTGTAGTGTTGGGGGCATGCAGTCAGACGGAAGCAACTAAACAGGCAAACAAGAGCACATCTGAAGCAGTCCTCGAGGGTGGGTATGTGGGTGACCTGCCCGGAGATCAGGTCAGTAAAGAGCAACTGCCTTTAGATTCACAGAAGACTTGTATTGCATTAAGGCAGAATGACAAGATGAGAGCGGAGGGTTTTTCACACATTTTCATCAGTAAAGCCTTGGGTTTGTCTTGCATGGATAACATTTTGGTTTTTAATTTGCATATGTGAATTTCCAGCAAGAATTTTCAGAAAATTTACATTCAACTAATAAATTTGAATCCTGTAAAAGGTAATGATTATATTAGTAAAATGCCATCGCTTGAGGAATATAGCTCTTTTTTGACATGCCTGGGCTGGTTTAGTTCTGTAAAGTTAACATTTTTTATTTTATAAGAAAAACTTTATTGATCTCAGAGGCAATTTGGGACCAACATGTGTCAGTCCATTTCACTTCACATGTAGAACTTATCCAGTGAGCCCAACCAGCAATACAAAACCATACATACAATGCAAACATTTTAAACTCTACCATCATTAGAAAGAATTTGACAATTTACTAGCAGAGCACATGAAAAAATGTGTTTATTAATTAGAGACAGATATATCGGTTGGCCGAAATATCTGTATCAGCTATTGGGCCTTTTGTATTGGCTGACCTGTTGTGTAAGGAGTACACAAAAAGCTTCATTTTAACATACAAAACGTGAATACACAGCTTTCCTAAAGTTTTGTGGTAAAAAACGGCTGTGGATGAGTTTGTAGTAAATTTGAATTACATAATTTGGGCAAAATTATCAAAATCGGCCCTACACCTCACCCCAAATCGGTTGCTCTGGATTCTAAAACAATCAGCATTGGCCATGAAAAAAACCCATATCAGTAAATCTCTAGTATTAGTATTACTGACAAGCATTTTCATCTAAAATCATATGAGTAAAAATCTTGTCTATAAACAGCAACATAATGCATAACGAAAAAGGCGGCAAGTGTGGTTCTGTAGGTGACCTGTCGGGATTCAGGCTCCAGCAAAGAGCAACTGTCCTTGTAGATTCATGAAGAAAGAACAGTCTGTATTAAACACTGAGAACAGAGTTGACGAGGTTACCATGGGGATGTTGGAGAATGGCGGCCCTTCGCACACCTCCACAGGCAGAGTCGAGCCCTGGGTTAGCTCCGTGATCTGTTGTCAGAGCCTGTTAGCGTTCAAAAGTCCACCCTGGTCTGTTTACGCTCGTCGGTTCAGGCCAAACATTCGGTGGACATAAATCTACACGAGACAGACCGCGGCCTTGGCCACCCTCTGCGCCAGAGTTCCCCTTTTCTCCTCCAACTTCACACTTGTTTCAGTCAGAGCCCATTGACTTTTTATGCCCGTAGTCCTTATCCCGACAACGTGTAACCTTGCATGTATTACAAGCTCTGACAGAGTCTAGCTCAAAGTGAGAGGAGAGAAGGCTGAGCGGGGAAGAAGGAGCTGTCAGAAGTCACTAAGGTGCTAAAAACCTCTCTGCTCTTAAATCAGAATGTCACCATCTTTTTTTAAACAGCAGATAAGGAAGCTCGTTTGGAGAAATGGCGGATAATATATTCCACGTTCCGCGAAATGGGGGAGGGTGGGCGAGGGAGAAGCAAGACTTTTTATTTTCATTTCATTTACGTTGACAATCTAAATTAAAAAGGTCAGATTTTGCTTTAAAATGAAAGCTCCCAGATAAGATCCTAATTCATTATGTTGAGTCAACTGACATTTGAGGTTGTGTAGCGGCTGATTTGTGAGCGGAGGCAGCTGCTTCATTAGGCACCACTCCATGCAGCCCATGTTTAAAAATGCCATTAGGACATGACCAAAACCATTAAAGGCTCGTCTTTTTCAACAAGTGAGAAATATAAGATTCATAATTCATAAATTTAAAGAACTGTGTCAACACTTACGCCAATGAAAAGACACGCGGAAAGTTTCCAACTAATTTAGGTCAGATAGAAAATAGTGGAAAAAAACGTGTTGACATAGAACATGTAGCGTTAAGTGACTTCAGGGCTTGAATTGGTTATTAAAAAGCAAGACTAGGATAACACAAATACAAAACTGTCGGACTATTTTAAAGTTGTACTGTGTAACTTTTATGGTGAACATGTCCATAGGGATACTATTACTTTGCTGGATTTTTCAGTGTGTTTTTATTACAAAAAAAACTTGAAAACCATACACTTTTTTTCTTTTTTATTTAATGCACGACAAAAACACAGTGACCAGTCATATACATTGCTGACAAGTGGTAATAACATACCAAGGTCATAACATGGATTGTAAATGTAGCAGCTATTTACAATTGTATGTGACAAGTTTGTGTTGTGTGTGTCTGTCTGACGTGTGTATGTGTGATATTTCTGTGATTTTGGAGGGGATAAGATGGGGACAGCAGAGGAGATATAGAAGATATAGGGAATGTAAACGGGAAAACAAAAAAACAAAAAAATCAGGGAAGAAAAACAATATAATACCAGTAAATTAATTAATTAATTTAATAATAATAAAATAATAATAAACAAAAATAAAATAAGTAAAAGAAAGGGAAAAAAATAATGAAAATATAAATAAGGAAGAAAAAAATTTTTGTAATCGGTGAAGCCCAGTTGTTGGGGTTTTATTTTTTGTTTTTTTTACGCATTCTTACTGTGAGCAAGCCTGCCCCTCTATAGATCTGACCTGTAACTAGTGGCATCTCTATGATATACCATGGAACAATCCAGGCAAAGAAATAACATCTCATGGAGATAAGTTTGCAGCTGCTGATCCACTAAAAATATTGCGTAATGCACTTGAAAATCTGAAAAAGATCTAGTGTGTACAGCGCCTACCGCAGTATCGCGAGCATCCACAGAAGTAAGCAGTTAAATGAACGCATAGAGCCGCACAAATGCATATTGCCACCGAGAGTGAAATAAACCATTGGCAGTGCACTTATCTTTGCTCTGCACCAACTCTAAATTTGAATCTGTCTGGGCCCACAAAGGAGTGAAGCACTTTCCAATTACGCTTCATTACAGCCAGCCAAGCCTGAAAATGATCAGCACAGACCATAAACCTCCGTGTATGTGGGTTTAAGTCTTACCCAGAGAAGAACCTAACAAATTTGACCTTTGTGAGATATGCAAATCTTTAAATCGGGCAGAGCAGCCGTTAAACTGTTAACAAGCCTTGTCCTTTCATTTGTTCTCTATGCAGCTGCAGCCTGGCCATAAACAGCCTATTAAAACCCTCTGCCACAGCCTGCAGCCGCCTCTGGCCCTGGGCTCTCTGCACCAGCACTGTAAGTCTTAATGAAGCGGAAAATTAAAAGGTTCACTCGGACATCCAAGGCTTGTTTCCCCTCCACAAGGCTGTGTTTTTTATTCGCCCCGGTTTAGCTGCTCCTGGTCACCGCAATCCTCCGCTCTCATTTCACAAATCACATTCAATAATCAAAGGTCACACGGGAATTCGCAAAGTGCCCCACACACACAAGACTGGGACATGGCCGAGCGGTCCGGCAAAACAGCAAGAGGAATAAACCACTATTAAAAAACTCATATCAGAACTGGTGATCGGAGCCTTATTTCCATAGACAAGTGGATTTTAATAAAGCACTGTTGGGAACGTCTTTCAGAGCTGTCACAGAGCGCTAACCAAGCAGAACACAAAATATATTACAACTAGAGGGGCTTTCATAATTCCTATTTGTATACTCAGCCGGATGACTAATAGTGGACTTTGACATGGCGTTGTATTACTAATAACAAGACATTTTCCTCCACTGCCTTGTCACCGAGAAGTGCCCAGAATTTAATATGAGCAGCTTGCGGTCTCCATTATAACTGAGTGCGGTGCATTTAATCCGTCACTTAGTAACCTTACCGGGGGGCACAGCACCAAAGGAAAACAACATTAACATCCCCCTGACCTATTGCCGTGAAATATTTACAAGACGTTTATGCAACACACTCCCGCCCGACCGTTTGTCACATAGGATAGGTCCAGGTATACTCAGGGCCACAATTGAGTCTTGTGTCATCTCTAAATGCCACTCGCTAGCGTTTTAATAACCGCAACTCAAATGTGCACGTCCCCACCCCCAGGGGCCACTTAAAAATAAGGGCTAGCTGGAATCCTAGTCTTTATATGGTGTCATTTTGTGCTTGGGGGCAGCAGAATTTTGGTCTCCAAGGTTTCAAAGTGTTCAGCAGAGAACAGGAGGTAGTTTTTTGTGGGAAGATCTGACAGACTTGTCAATATCACACACACACTACTTCTAATTAAATTCCGGGAGCTTAGGGCTGAATGTTGAGCTTCAAATGCTACAGAGGAAAGCACAGGGGCCGGCCTGTTCTGATTGGTAGCCCAGGGACGAGAAATTGTTTGCCAAAAGGTAACTCAAACTTTGCTCGGAAAATGGCACGCTGACCTCTGGTGTTGACCTCAATCACACGTTTCCATCTCGGGCCAGCCGTCCCCCGACTTTTGGCAAGGGCTCTGTGTTTCCACGGCGATGGCCCATTTCAACTATTGTATGGAAGAATTCGGACGTCAAAACATATAGATTTCACCTTTAACCTTTGCTTCCTACTTTTTTTGTAGTCCTCTGATGTAGGAGGTCCTGTGGAATCTCTTTGAACATGGATGCTCATTTAAATATTTTTATAGCAATGTAATTCAATCACTCTTCTCTATGTGCAGTTCATTTTAAATGAAATGTTTTCCTTCATGGCCCATAATATTTGAAGTTGACGTACCAATGCAGTATGGTATAATAACAATTTGATCAAGGTCTACTAGACAAACCTTCGCGTTATAAGTCACCACTGCTTTTATGTGGTACAGACCAAATGGAATCAATGGAGGAGAACATTTCCAGTGCTAAAGATTCTTCTCACTGAGCTGTTGAAAAGATTAAACTGAGTGGTGCTGTGTTACACTGTGATAAAAAAGTATTTCATAACAGTATTTCAATTTTTTTCATAGTGAATCTTATATTTTCACCTTTCAGGGCTCAACTGCATTAACCAGTATGAACTAAGCAATAGCGGTCATATTTTAAAGGTCTTCTGCTATGCCATGCCTAGATTAATTATTTATGTGTATGTATACCCTGATAATTACCATTTTTTTAAACATTAAAGCACATTGTCACAGGGACTTGATTTGATCTTTAAAATAAAACAAAATAAAACCATTACCATTACAAATTTTTATTTTTAAAACTGGCATAAATAATTGAAATTTGTTCCTTAAAATCCAGTACAGGGGAATAGCAAATTAATATCCCACTTAATCCCCCACAGCGTCATTTTTTATGTAGCTCATCTGTCAAACAATAAGTCCGAGATTTTGAGAGGATGCATAATTTACAACATCCAACCGCGCTGTCAGTGTCTCCTGAGGTGGTAATTTGACAAGGATATTTAACAGGGACTACTTTATGCAAAATTTACCGGGACCATTTGGGTGAACTACATCCTTGTCCAACCAGAGGATACACTGACTTTGTAAACTCAGCTACGAGTGTGTTAGACTAATTCAGGGTCTCTAAAGTACATAGAGAGGTGGAAATCTCTCTTTAATGGATAGATAATAATAAACATTAAAATAACATGTTTACTACACAGAGTCCCATATGCATAGAGATTGGGGATTAAAGTGGAGACGCAAGCAGGCACCACCGTGACCTATGTCATCTGTCAGTATGTTTACAATAGACTAGAATCCCCAGATAGTAAAGAGATGAGTCTTTGCCTTCCCTGTCTACCTCTCTTTTTTTTTTTTTTTTTTTTGCGGTCTCAGTCCGTTGGGGATCAGCGCCATCAATGTCCCCGGCAATGTACAAGATGTTCCTTTGCATAAAAGATTTCTGCTCCAGCGTAGTCCTGTCATTTCCCCTCCGTGTCCATAACATAATGTGGTGTTCCGACTGAAAGCCCCAACAACATGTAGCGACTTCTTTTTCTGCTACCTCCCGCGCGGCACGTTTGTAAATGTCCTCCCAATACCTAAAGCTATTATACCCCCATGGAGCGCCGTCAAACAAGACTTTTGGCATCTGGTGACAACTGTTGTTTTAATATTTTAGCTAAAAGGGAGTCACTGTCGGGGCGTAGATTTGGATAAGGATACAGACATAACAATATATCATGGATCCACTGCTTTGCTTTTAATCCTCACTACAAGCAAAGCTAACCTAATTAGCAAATCCTTCCTTGAAAACTTCCACTACTGAATGTATTCACAAGTATCAACCTTCACAACTAATAAACTTTCCCCACAAGTTTCCCTAAATTTTGTCCTTTTCATTGACGTAAACCTTAATTTTTTTCACTTACCCATTTCTCTTATCAAAGTGTTAACTTTCTATCTGATAGACAGGTCCTTGCTGACCAACAAGTTGGTGGTTCAATCCCAGCTCTCATCGGGAATAGTTTCAATGTTTTTTCTTGGGCAAGGCGTTTAATCTGTGTGAATGGGAGAAAAGTTCTTTGAGGGCCCTATGACAATTTAGTATTGGTCAAGTTTGGTCCAAATATGGCCCAAATCCATGAATGTAACACTATTATTATACCATGTGTTAGCTCAGTATTTGTTATACAGAATATATATTGGATTATTTGGCACAAAAAACAACTACTATGCATTTGATGAACTTGAGTTGTGAGTAAGTATGTCAGAGTTTTGAACACTCTAAAGAAATACCAGTGAGAACTCAATTTCAGTATTCCAGGCAGGAGGCGACGGACACTTGGATGGGTGTTTTAGCGACAGAATAAGAAAGTGCAAGCAGCGGCAGCACTAGATGTAGACGCAGGCAGATTGGGTGACAGAGCTGATCTGTTGCCTAAAAGATAAGGTGGAGTCCAGGATGACAGAGCACAGGGTGTCAACACTGCGGATTTAGACATCAGAGGCTCTCCAGGACACAGCCCATTTCAGACCAGACCAAGTGAGGGACTTTATGGAAGACCAGACCACCAGGCAACAGCAGGGAAGAGGAGTTACTTTTTTATATAAGTTATCACTGGCTTTGAGGGATAAAACATACAAGTTCTGTATTGCAACATTTCAAACTTTGCAATAACTTCCAGATGTCAGCTAGAACTACATCTGTTTTAGCTCATTTTAACTGCATTACATTACAAGAAAAAAAAAAAAAAAAGGTAATACAGGAAGTGCTCCAGTGTTTTTAAACTCCATACACCTTCACTAGAATCATTTGGATAATTTCAGCCCTGGCATTGTCAATCTCTACTGAACTAAAGATAAAAGCTAGCTCTTTACTTGAAAACTACCACTTCATGACATCACAAAGTGGAACAGAGCGTTTTGAGCTTGATGACGCACTAATAATAAAGGGTTACTCAAACATGTGTGAATGAAACAAAACACAACGCCAGGTATGTTTTTGATGAGGTAACACCATTACAACATGGCTTAAAGCTCAGAAGAGTCAATTTTATGTAGTAAATGACCTTTAAAGACAAAATTCATACAAGCAATTGTAACCCAGGGATGTAACATCTTGCATCAACTCACATCTAACCAACATGCCTGCTAATTACACTCACACTCAAGCCGCTGCAGAACTCACCAGAAGCCTCTCTAAATAAAACATTTCTCAATCGACGACATAAATCTGCCATCTTTGCGTCCCATTACTATTGAACACATATGCACTGAAGCTAGTAGCAGCCGAATTGTCATGTAGAGCAAGACTGATCAAGGAAATCATTTGGTTTTGACTACGCTGCCGACTGATTGACATGACGCTCCCCTCCCGAACCTTCTGAGAGGAGCTAAATGCATCCACTGTGGCCTGGGTTCCTTTTTGTGCGCTTGATATTTCTGATGAAGCGGAGGGTGCGATCGGAACTCTCTCTCATGCTTCTACCCCTTCAGTTAAAATGGAAACCAGACGACCAGAGTGGCAGGCTCCCATCACTTATCTACCACTCATGCAAGATTGAAAGGCCTCAGCGAGCTCCAACGCTGCATCATTTATACCGGCCTTCTCTGGAAATCAAGAGGTATGAGGAAGCTATAGTTAATATTGACAAAGCATTGATTTGAGGAGGAATTAAAAGACAGGAAGGCACGTCTAAATAAAGTACGTTCTCTTGGGTAAAGCGTCAACTTCAGCTTGTTATTTTTCTTCTTCTTCTTCTTCTTGCGCAGAGCTGGCACTAATCTTTTAGATGAATTCTGCTAAATTGTTATAGTCTCCCACGGAACATAAACGGAGAGCATCCAGGGATTTGGAACTGCTATTAAGGAGACAAAATGATCCATCAAAGCAGCTGCTAAGAAACGAACGAGGAAATAAGGATGATGTGAGAGAAAGACCTATTTTTGTTGCGGTGCCATGCGCTGTGGATTTTTTTCCCCCTTTTCAGTCCCTGTGCATTTCAGAGCTCCCAGCGTTGGCAATACCACACTGGCTGGCTAATCTGTGTTCCCTTGGCTTCTGCGTGCTTCATATATTTGCTCCTCTTCATCAAAGTTGCATTGAATGAGGGTGCATTAAGCTTAACCCATCTTACCGCTGACACTTGCATCACCTCGGCAACAGTACAGGGCTCATCAGGCCTGCTCACGACAGCTACAGATGGCCGATCACAGCTTGGGGCTTGCTTCATCTTTTTACAGGAGCCATCAGCGTGCGGTTATATAGGTGGAAGATTGGTGCTCTCCGCTCTCGACAGCATTATCGGCTCAGACTTTGAGAGAAAAGAGTGAAACACGACAAAATGTAAATTTATGAAATGTTCTTCGAAGGCCGAATTCGATGACTTGCTAGTTTCTTTGGCGGTTTTGTTACTGGGTTTCATTTTCTTCTGTAGAGTCCTACCTACATCCCCAGTTAGAAAATACTTAATGCCTATGACAGGTTAGACTACTCAGTTTACTAAAACACAGCTAAGTCATTATATTCATGATTTTGTTAAAAAAAATTAAAAATTAAAAATGTAAAAGTATATTTTTTTCCCAGTTTGACCATTTTATAGGTTTCAAATTTTACTTCCTGGTTGGAAATCATGACATCAGTTAGGGAATTACATAACTGTTTCCTAGCAACCATGCTGTACACTGGGCCAAAACTTCTTTAACGTACACAGAAATGATTATATGAAAAAAATTAAAATATAAGAAAACACCTTTATTTTGTTGAAATAATGTTTAAAGTATCAGAAAAATGTGTTTCTTGCCTGTAAAATGTCCCTAACTTTTGGATTGAATTCTCCCTAGTGTGATGTCATCAATATGGCACTCTCTAAAATACTCCTTACTTCCTGTAAAACTGATTTTTCAACTTTTCCTCACAAATTGCTTCTTGCTTGGTGTAAAACTAGAATTTATATTTTCAACAGGTATTATTGCTTCAAATCAGGTCAAATTTTGAGAATTGTCACATGCACTTTAAGGTCTGTGCTTCTCAAAATGTGGTACATGTCCCTCTAGTGGTAGTTGGGTTCTTCTGTAGTTTTATATTTTTTGCTTAATTTAGAGTTTGTTATTTCCATATTATTGTTCTCCTTTCTTGGTTACTACTGTTGCAAAGGTGCGGTCCTAATTTAGCCATAATTTATGCCTGGAATAGTCCTGTTATAGACCTGGTTTAGATCTGGCAGTACTTGGAAAGCCAACTATTTCTTTCAGTTGATTCCTTGACTCAACTCAACTTTGTGTTTTGCCTCTCCATAAATCTGTTTGATCATGGCGGAGTAGCTCATAGACATAGAAATAAAGGGCAGTGCTAGCTAGTAGTTTGGCTAACAGAAAGGGCTACATTATTGGGAGACTTGAGAGATGAAAGGTTTTGCAGGTTCTCTTTTTTCACCAACAATACATTTTGGATAGCAAAAAAAAGGGTTACAAAGTTCTGTTTGATAAATTGCTAGAGCTATTGTAGATTTTTTATGATAAAGAATATGTAGGGTACTAGCATTAGGTTGAACAGAAATGCTCAAATTTTCAAGTGTGGCCTCCTATTATTGCTTACACACTCCACCATACAACCACACAATAGCTGTAATGTCCCTTTTTAACTGCTTTTAACTGTTTTGACACTTGTAGGTCAGTTATAATCTGAGGCACTTCTGACGGTGCATTTTTTGCCTTCTGCTTTCCTTCTTTCTTTATTCTTTATTTGTCAGGGACTGTGTACAAATTCATTCATCATTCATCTTACAAAAAGAAAAGATTATTTGTACCAGATTTAGCTACTGCTACTTTCCATCTGCAGTCCCTGGGCAGGTGAACACACATGCCCATGCTCATTTTCAAGCATGGTTTTCTGTATTTTAGCTGAACAAATATACTAACTAACTAACTCACTCTACACACACACATATACATATATACACCTGAGAAATGTCTTTTACAAAAGAGCCACAAACCAATGGTTTTGGATAAATCTGCTGGGACCAGGGACACAGGGCTCAAACTTGGGAGTGTCCTGGGTAAATGGGGACGTCTGGTCACCCTTTTGTAAGGCAACCTTGAGTGTCAAGATAGGCCCCAAATAAAAACAATTTATTATCATTATAAATACCAAAGTCACAGACACAGAGGGCAATGTGAGTGGTGTCTTGCTGAAGGACACAATGGCTATAGTAAATTACTGTATTACTTGATTTGAATGGTCAAACTTTTGGACTGCGGGCCCTAAAGACAAGTTTTAAGAACGTTTTTTTGATTGATACGTGGCGCTAATATCACTGCTGAAAATGTGTGTTCAGTGAGGTTAATGTTGTTCACACTCTGGGGGAATACTAAACATTACCAGACAAATAATTAAAGGTCCACATTTGCATACTGAAGAAATTAGCAAAGCGCTAAAATATTCAACATTCTCAGAGCCCACATGTTAAGGTGTGTAAATCTAGCATTAGCGAGGCCTGTGGGAGGAGACACCGAGCTGAGAGCGTGGTGGTGGGTGGTAGCGGTAGATGGGGTCAGCGCTCTGATTAATGACACAGAGCAGTAGTATAAAACATTTTTCCCACTGCCCCACGCCTACCTGCACAAGCTTTGGACAAAACAGGACATAATTCGTCTTTCTGCACATTCATTTTAGGTGCACTTTGTAACTTTTCTTGTGAGAGGGGAGCTGCCACCTGCTTGCCTCCACAAAGTGTTATTGCTTTGCAGGCAGTATTACACAGCATGGGATACAACTTTTCTAGCTTGCATAATTTCAATTACAGGTGTTTGTATTGCTAAAAATACATTGTAAAAGAGACATTGTTGTAAGAAACAGGGTCACGTTTCCAGCATTGGAGTTTAAGGGGAGGTGGAGGAACTGCAGAGGGGGGAGTTGTGCTTAGAGACTAGCTCATATTGTAAAAACAACACATCAGAGTCCATAAATATCCCTTTTAATCAATAACATTTGATATATAGCCTATACATGTTGCTTGAGGAGATGTTTGTGAGTCACTGGCACGGTGGGTAAAAAGTTAGCCAGAGAGAAGTTACATTTAAGCAGTAGTGGAAGAAGTACTCAATTTTGTTACTTAAGTACAAGTAAAGATACAGGAGCAAAAAATACTCAAGTAAAAGTAAAAGTATCACATGAAAAAATCTACTTAAGTAAAAGTATTAAAGTACTCATTTAAAAATGTACTTAAAGTGACAAAAGTAAAAGTATTTTGCGCTTATTTTGAGGTCTTATAAGGTTTCAAATGTAGTGATTTTGATGAAGATTTGTGCTGAATTTTGTTCAACAGAAACAATGCTGTTTTATTTGTATATTTTTGTTTGCTTGAATTATGGCCTTGTTAAAAACAAATCCCTCTGCTTTTTCAGCAGGTCTCAAACAATAAAGAAAAATACTTTTACTTTTCAGTCCAGTTCAAAAATGTAGAGGAGTAGAAAGTACCGATACCTGCTCTCAAATGTAGTGAAGTAAAAGTAAAAAGTATCCACTGTAAAATTTACTTTACTACTACAGATACCTAAAATTTTTACTTAGGTACAGTACTTTACTACTTTTACTTTGTTACCTTCCACCACTCCCTTTAAGACAAGTGATAACTGTATGTGTAAAATAGTAGATGAAATATAAACATGAACTTATATTTAATCTCTCAAACAAGGAAGTATTTTTTTCTACACTGTGTTAAATTTCACTGCCCATTCATTCCATTTTTTTCACTATAGATCGGAGAATGGAGAGATTAATTGGCACGTTTTTGCACATTTATGGACCACTAAAATAATAAAATATAAATCTGATTATTGTTATCGAAACACTTTATATTGTGATATTGCCATGCACTCCATATGATGGATCTAACGCCACAAAAGGCCAATACTGACCTCAGAAAACCACAGATTTAAATGGCCTTGCTGCAGAGATGGAAAACTTGCACCTGCCACTCACAAGCACTGCGGGATTTTGATGGCTTTAAAAGTGTGACATTGTACTGTGATATGAGACAGGAACTCAGGCTTACAACTCCGGCCACTCGCCCACAAACCCTCCGCAGGGAAATGGAAAAGCACCCGCACTATTTACCGTTTTAGTTTTTTCAGGATTTTTCACACTCAACAAATCCTCGCGACACCAAAGAACTGTGAAAAGAGGGGAAAATATCTCCAGCGTTACTTTATCTCCCAAGAAACCACGATCAATAGTTATTTTACCAGTTTTAAGTCATACAGTGCAAAAACCTGGCAACAAAGGTCACACGGCTGAGAAGTCAGAGGATATGCCAGGTCAGCGTTGAGTCAGGGAGTTCAAGGCAATGAAATATTGACTTGTGTGTAGGTTGGGTTCCTAATGTTGGGTTCCTCTGTTCATAGATTAAAACTGAGGTGGAGGGCAGGTTAGAATTAGAATTTGCTTTTAACTATCAAATTGCAGCTGTTTTGACCTGGTTTAGTATTAATATATCTGTAGTTATAGGGCCAAAATTCATTAAACAAAAACTGGCACAAAGTTTAAAATCTTTTTTCGAAATAGCTTCAAAAAGTACAGTGACATTATTCAAACACAAATTCTAGAATGTTGTGAACTCCGACCACATTCTCTGATCAAATTAATAGTTTAATAACGTAACACTATTTCTCTCAGAGAGGACTCCACAAATGTATTCTGAAGCCTTCCCCTGTCTGGTCTCACCAGATGCTTTTGTACGGTAAAAGACCATTTGTGATTTTGTGTGTTGAATATTCTTCATATGATCATAATGTTTTGCATAGGCCGTGTTTATCCTGTGGGCTAACCTTGCCCAACACTGCCACCCGCACCTACAAATGCACTTACAAATGCCAAAACACTGATTAAAAAAGAAAATCAATAAATCTTGATTGCATTGATGTTGAAAGGAATTCATTTTTAAAAGGCGTTTTACATATTCAAAGGTTCTCCTTGCCCACATGTTCACTGTGAAGTTCACTCTGGTGTCCTCAGGGTGCTGTCCTTCAGGGCTCTGCAATTCTGTGATAAGATTGCCGATACCATCTGGCCATGAGCTCAAGAATTAAAGGAAGAAATCCTGCCAGGTAGGGAGAAAAAAGCTGATAAGAATCATAGTGAATATTTGAGAAAATTAAAGTCGTACTTTCAAGCTGTTCTTTTAATAATATCTGATATCTATGATTTAATTAATGAGTCCAACGGCTCTGGCTGGAACCATGAGGCTTGTACGGGTATTTTTCACGTAAAGTGCGATGTCAGCTTAAGAGGTTTAAGTGTTAGGTTGTCACTCAGGTTAAGTATCCTGGGTGGGAACTGATTTTATTGCTCCCAGGCCTGTTATACAAGAAATGTTGAGGAAAAAAAAGACATACATTATACATAAAACAAGCTAAGTGAGATTTGTCACTGTATAATTTCCACCTCATTGTCGTAGGCCCAGCGATGTGGCTTAATTACACTGTCAAACAATGGAAAGGCTCTCGATGGGAGTTGGAACAGAGCTCCAGCCACCACAGCGCCTTTAACCTTACCTCTTCTCTCAAACGCATTAGCCAAGTCTTCAAATGAGTTCTCAAGACTTTGCCAGCCAACTTTCTCATTTATTTTTCTGCCACACGACCAGAAGTAGCTTATCTCCTCCACGTGGGAATGGCCGGAGATTGATTGCCGCGGCCTAGATTTTCAAGGACTCACCGGGAGGATGTGCACGTACAGCCGTCTGACCCCCCACACCGTTGATTAATACGCCGCACTGTGGCCAGTTGCACCATTCTGCCATTTGGAGAATAAAAAATAGAGCTCCGTCTTCGCGCTATGGTTCAATATAATACAAACCTTATTTAACCTTCCTCACACCCTGATTTAAATTAAAGGGGAAGTATTACGCACAATCACCTTTTTTTTGTTTTTTTGGTTCTCTACCACAATTTTAAGTTCTTCCATCAACAGCATACCTGGAGTTTAGTTCCATTCATGTGTGTTCAAATGGGCAACCGTAGCTCCGTGTCTGCGTTCATTGGTGTATGAATGTGTGTGTGAAAGGTGAGTGGTTCCTTGATGTAAAGAGCGAGTTCCTTGAAGGTGGAAAAGCGCTGTATAAAAATATGACCCAATAAAAAGTGACCAAGTAATTCTTTCAATCTTAACTGTTGTCTATGTCTGAACTGAACTAGCTTCCCCACCCCCTCCTCCACTTGTAATTGCCAACAAATAAAGAGTGTATTTTCATGAAATATTACAATGCCTCAAGAACAAGTTGGAGGACCGTTTTGTGAATAATTATTACCGGCAATTGTTCAGTAAATAGGGCAGAACGATTTGGGAAAAATGTCTAAATGTGTTTTTCTTCTAATAAGCATTGTGATTGCCATTAGATTTGTGATTTATGTTATAATAAAGGGATTCTGGTCAAAGTTCACATTTCAAACGCATCAAGGAGACATAACATAAAAGACTTTAAAACAAACTAACACGAATCACATTTCAGGACATGTTTGTACAGATATAAAGTACAGGGTTAGCAGTTTTTATGCAGAATAAAACAGGGTAATTTGTTGTTTGTGGAGGAAATGGTGCTACTTCAAAAACTGCAGCCTTTGCGATTTGCTAATAGAGTCCATTCCAATTGCAATCTCGCAGCCCCATCAGTACGTTTTATTTTTTGTTTATTTTATACATTATTCATTCAGGTTTAAGTTTTAACAGCACTCCTTTTAGCTTCTACCCGAAACAATAGAAGGACGACTTACCCTTCTTACATCTGTAGAGCCTTTCCAATAAGTGGCCAAAATGCTGCCCGGAGGCTGGCTGGCTACCATAGCGAAACAAGGCTTACCGGTCGACAAGAACAATAAGAGAAGGCAGCTTGTGTAAACACGTCCATGTTCTTTCAAAGATTCCTCCGGGGTTTAGCTTGAGCTGTAGCCGTAGTTCCTGTGAATAAAGGGACCCATATCCATCCTCCCTAAATAATAAGATTGGGAACAGAAGCGGCCCGGGAACACGTGGACGGAGGGCAAGGCGAATCCATTTCATCTGTTTATACTCATGTCTTACCCGCGGCCTCGACGCGGATCAGCTCAACTTTGTTTACCATTTCCTTGATTTTCTGTCTGGCTTCCTCGCGATACGACTGGAGGCTAGACATGTGGTTTTAGCTACGGATGTAGCAGAGGAGGTCCCCTGGTTCAGATATGACAAGATGGACTGGTTCCCCAAGGGTTATGGCATCCAACAAATGAACAAAATAATAATAAAAAATAGAAGTTGAGAAAAAGCTGTTTTGATGTGCAATTTAAAAGAGGACTGTGCAACTTTTGGGGGGAAATGTTGCATTACATCGACGTTGCTTATTCAATTATAAGACACTGTATAGGTTGCGATCACATTGGACAATTGGATGATGTCATAATTTCAGATGAAGGGCACGGGTCTGTCCAACTATAGGAGATTTACTGTTAAAGAAATATTCAAAGTTATACTGCACAAATGTTGTACTTATTAATTGTTAGGGATTCGCTCCACAAACTTGTCCAACAGGTCCTTTTAGCTGACAATAATTACGCTTTAAGGGTTGAAAAATGACACCACTTTCCCAGGCCATTAAAAATAACTACACAGAAGACTTTGAACTGTGTGCCAAGTTTTGTTTCATGTGGCTAGTCCCGGTAATTAGATATTAACCACCAACCAGTTCAACAAATCTGTAACCTGGCATTTACAGCCCCACGGCATAAGGTTTAAGCCAAAAATAAAATACAGTGAAACCCTTTGTTTTATTTATCCCTCATTTGTCCAGGAGTGAATCAATGTAAAGAAAGTTTCATCAAGGCTGGTCATCAAAAACAAAACAAAAAACGTCAAAAAAATTAGAGATAGACTGATATGGGTTTTTGTCATGGCCGATAGCGATTGTTTAGAATCCAAAGCAATCGATGGCTGATAAGATCTGCTGATATTTTGGGGCCGATATATAGGGCCCCAAACCTTGAAGAGAGTAGGGCATCACATTTAGTGCATTTATCTCTTTGTATTAAAGTGTTAAAATAAAGCTTTGTGTGTATGTTCTAGGCAGCAAATCCACCAAAACAAAATATCGGCCTGTGCTGGAGATGCAAGGAAAATAGCCGATACACTCAAAAGTCCAAATATCGCCCTGATATATTGGCCAACCGATATATTTATCTCTAGCCCAGATGAAACCTTTCTACTTGCCTGAAATGTTACCAAGTAAATAGCCAAAATGTTCCCTCAAGTCCAACCAAAATCTTTTTAAATGTTTTGTACAACTTAAATAAGTGAATGCATTTCTTTCCTCTTGACAATGATGTTGTACCAAACTTTTATTTTCAAACTGACACAAACTTCTATCTAAAGTTTAGATGGAAAACCAGCTTTTGCTAAAATAAATAAATAAATAAATACAGTGTGAAGGGTTGTAATAATAGACCAGTAATTACCTCCATTGGGGACAGTTTTAGCAAGTGCAGTTCATCAGCCTCACAAAATATGCGAAGCGACACTATTCAGCACGATTTTCTCACAGGTTCAAATGTAGTTGCTATCACTCTTTACAAAAGTCTACAGTAAACATGCCACGTTCTATTTGTATACTTGTTTCTCGCCACAGTACACATAGCAATTTTCACCCTTTTATCTCATTTTCACCTTCATAGCCCTCTCTGTAATCTTTTGCAGGGAGACAAGCGGAGGACAAAACTGGATGGCGTGGCCCTGAACACAACCCTGCAAAATGAGTATAAAGGGCCTACTCCGTTATGCACCGTAACAGAGCTGCATGAGACAAATGGCTATAGGAAGAGCACGCGTCTCTTGGGGTCTCGTACCAACTGGAAGGGGTCAGGAAATCACTTGTGTGGGCATATGCAGACACAAGCTGGATATGTAAACTGTAGCAGACCCCCTAACAAATGCTCCTGCGCTGGTGACAGATTGTTTTTGGGGCCGGGATGAAGTGGCGTACACAGGCTGCAGAGGAGGGACCCCAGCTTCATCCATTTCCAGCTCTGAGGTGATCCATCAGCACCAAACCGGGACCGCTAAAGGCCAAGGCTAGGGAGAGGAGAGAAGGGGGGAGGAGAGGAGAGGAGGGGAGAGGAAGAGGGGGGAGGAGAGTCAGGACTGTCCACCAGATGTTAAATGCTATTCCTGGGATGGATCATCTGCCGAGGGTGTGGATTTGAGAAGATCTGGAGAGTCGTGAGGGAGCGGGCAGGGTACATTAAAATTAATGTACAGAAATATTTCGGTGAGCAATGATCAGGTACCATCAGCTGTTTCAAAATGTTCATTTAAAATACTTGTACTCGATTTTTTTCCATGTATTTGAGCAAAATCTGTTTGCCCCAGTACAGATATAGTGTATAAGCAGCTCTTGAGGTCAAAATAAGTCTGCAGTGTACTGTCTGCATCTAATTCTAAAGCGTTTTTCAGGATATGCACATTAGCATGTTAGTTGTTAGCTTTCATTGCGGTGAATAATTAGGATGCTCAGAATGCATGTGAGGAATAACTTGGGACCACTGCAAACCATTTAAAATGAACCTTTTTTTTCTTGGGGTTTTCTGTGCATATTCACAATAACAATCGCTCCTTTGGTCCAGTTTTCACAGAAGATTAATGTACCCAATTAGGGTTTGTAGTGATGATTTTATCTGTGCCGGAGTTATTAAAATTATGAAACACAAATGAAAATTATAAATTATAAATGATTTCGCATTTCTGCAATAATTACTAAATAATTATTTTAAAACACAATCATATAATTTTTTCAAGACCGTGCCTTGTCATCTTTAGATGGCTGTGTAATCAAGGCACCAAAAACTAATTAAAATGTTCTGAAACAAAATTATATGTTCATTAAACTTTAAAAAATATTCTTTATCTTTGAAAAAATGAGGTGTTGTATCTAAAATTAAATAAATACTGCAAACAATATAAGTGGTATTATATGTAACTGTTCAGGAGGGGGGTCCGCTCCTGCTCGTCTCCATGGAGATGATACTGCTTTGCCTGGAATTTTCCCCTATATGACATTAAACTAAGACACCCTTCATTTATTTGATTACAGGTGTTCTTATTGCTCAAAAGTACCATGGAAAAACATGCATTTGTAGCACCTCTCTGCAGACCTGACCAGTAAACTTGGAATCTGTCTCTATGGCGACAGATAATTTTACTCCAAAACTGTGGAACTTTCTAGACGAAGGTTAGCGAAAACATGGAAGACACGTTGCAAATCTGGAACAGTCTCAATCATGTACATACTTGAGATTATCACTGTGAATTGATAGTAGCCTCTTGCATAGAACCGCCACCGTCCCCGCGCTGCTCGCCCAGTCACACAGGGTTAAAACAATATCCTCTCTGATAACTGCGGGCTGAGCGGGCCTGAGATTTGCTGCGGCGATTATGCAGTCAGACACAGACCCTCTCGGCTGCGTGATGCTACTGTTGATGACCTGAGAGGGCGCCGTTGAAATGACAGTTTGGTATTCACGTACAGGCCGCGCCCCCCACTGTCAGGGCAACCGCGACACAGACGCGCGCGGCATAGACACACATGGACGATCCAGACTGTTTGCCCTATAAGCCCGGGCGAGAGTGTGTGTGCAGGAAATTGTAATGCAGACTTCGAAGCGGGCCCAGGTGCTTAAGGTCGTCGTACCAGAATGCACCGCTCCCTGACTAGAGTATTTGTCAAACATCATTTTACAACTCCATCCCCTCCAGCTACTCGCCTTTGCATGAGAAAGAGGTGAGGTTGGAGGTGTTAAAAACAAGGCAAACGGGAGCACGCTGGTCCAACAATCCTATTTTTTTTTTTTTTTTTAGCTGTTTTTTTCAAGTCTAATGAAGTGACTACACAAATGCGATATCACAATTTGCCTCCGGGCCCAAGCTGCAGGCCGCCCATGCAATATTCCTCAGAACATGAGAAGCATTTGTACCTCTTGTGTCATCACGAAGTGGGCAGAAAGCTGATGACACATAGCAGGGACAGAGCCAGAGTCACAGATGCTTCAATACTAAACAAGTGGAGATATTTTTAAAGACGGCATATTTACCCACTAGAAATTCTATTAGAAGAGATTCGTGCTTGCGTAATCTTCTCATGCGATCAAGACACCGCATCTCAAAAAATGGCCATTTTCCCTTACCCCTCATACGCGCCCTTGCTCTGGATTCGGGAGAGTTGCTTAGCAGTTTTGATACAGTGGATTTAGACCAATAGTCCAATGAGGTTCATCTGGTCTTCCGATAATTTATTTTAAATGAATTGTTTTTTCAGACCAAGGTTTAGTTTGTTTTCATACCTGACAGTTTCGACCGCTCACTATCGGGCTTCCTCAGAGTGGTCACGTGATGTTGCTGTGGCGCGTCCGATCAGCTGATTTAGAGCAATATTGTGATTTTAAATGTCCAGAATGCAGAATAACGATCCAAGGGTGCTGTAGATTATAAAGTTCTTGCAGACAACAGCAAAATATCTTCTTTATGCCAGTTGAGTACAGTGACTGAGGTTAACCTATATATATCTCACAGCTCTGGGGATGTAACAGTTAATGGTGTCTCTACATTGCAAAGGTCTGCTTAATTGATTAGGCCCATTAGGAGAAATGCATTAGAAGTCCTACTTATTTTTGCAGCAGCAGTGCCCCGCCAGAGAGCAGATGGCAGTGAGTGATGTATTATATATACAGTAAATATTGACTGGAGCATTGGCGTCGCTTGGCTCCCAGTGGATAATGCCAAATGCTCCCAATTTGGAAAAGTATGTGAAGTATAAGTAAAGATGAACTTAAAAAAGTTAAGGAAAGGAAACTTGAAGTTACAGAATTAGATCAGTGGAAGGGTTAGGATAAGGCACACCACTATTGGATGGATGTTTTGGAGGCAGGGGAAAGTGATTGCCTGAAAAATCCAGAATCATATCTTTCTATTTTTTATACAGAGGGATATCAGTCTGGTCACCACTCCCTCAGTTGAGTCTCAAGCCAGACAGATTCATTTATTTCAGTGACCCACATAAAACAAAGGAGCTCATTGGTCATCCATCATTTAAACAAAATCAAACATAATATTGCTTTGCTCATTGATGCTGCAGAAATCCGCAATTTTTTTCAGTCCCCTTTCTTTTTTTCCTCATGAATATTTGTTTTGATATGGATGGACCATTCGTGATCTCTGATTGGCTAATCCACCTGTCAATCATCCATCATCAACCATCCATCCATCCATCTGAAATCAGGTAGATACAACCGTTGAGCAGACTCTCATCTTCGTTAAGTATTGTAGACCTGTGTATTCTGCATCAAAACTGGAGGACCTGGAAGAAACCATCACAGACACAGAGAGAACATGCAAACCCCACTACATACTTGGTCTGGAACGGAAAAGGAATTTCTGTGTCAAGTGAAAACTCCAAGCACTCAGCCGCTCTGCCTACTTACGCCCAACACTTGAATTACACTTTATCAAAATGAACCAACCATTTGATTTTTTTCCCGGCCTAGAAACTTTTTCCAAATGGGGATAGTAATTGGCTGTCACTATAGGACACATCAAGATCAGATGGACGGCAGTGACTATGAATCAGTCAGTGTGTATTCACCTTCATGTGGATGGCGGGTCGATGGGGACAGAGGAGCAGGGACTGATTTGGAACCTGAAAAGCTCCGGTCTGGCCTAAGGGAGCGCTCGATAATAGGTCCTCGCCCGGTGCCACTTTGCCTGTAGTCACAATGGCTCCGCGTCATTTCAATCGGAAAGCTCAAGAAAAGTCATTTCTGAGCAGCCTACACATCAATTGCACTCTCGCGCTCAGTGGCAATTTTAAATCGATTGCCTCGCACAGATCCCACTTCCCCACTGTGAAATTTAGCCAATTTCAGACACAACACAGACACTGTAAATCCACACTGAGAGAACTTTGAAGAGGACAAAAAGTATTATTGGAGATTAGCCAAACTACTTCCGACCAGCGATTAAAGTTCAAGTTCAAGTAATCTAAAATGCCAATTTTTTTGTTTGTTGTAGTAAATTGGTCAAATTGATTCATAGTTAGTCCAATTTAGGCAGCAGTAATAATCCAACATGAAAAAAGAAAGCTACAACACTCCAAATGAAAATAAGGTTTGCCAGGATTTCTTGTATCAATACTTTTGCAATATTAAAATAAAATGAACATAAATTATATCCAAGAAGTGTGTACATTTCCCGCAATGCAACGATGTATTTATTTTCTAGGCAGCCCATAAACATTTTCAGATTTAAAATTTGAAGTTAAAAAAATACTTGTAATTATCTTGCTTCGAGTGCATTTTGAGTTGTCAGGCAAAAAATGCGCAATGGCTTTATACAAAAATGTATAGTCCTCTTAAAATTTGAAAGTCCAAATCTATTCAAATTAAAATAAAATTCTGAATTTGATTTGCAATTTTTGTTCTTTCACCATAAGAATAATTTTAGGCAGTACAGTATCTATTCTCTCTTCTCTTAGATGTGCCATTCCCCTTCTCTAAACAAAGCACGTTTCAGTCACATGCGAGTGAGTGGCATATGCTAACCGCGTGGTTTTGGCTAGCGGCTGTGTCCCTTGTCAGAGATAGATACTGGATGCTGTTATTGTTTTAGCCAGCCACTGATAGCCCCCAGGAGGCAGCACAGAGCATGGCCAAATCAAGTGTCTTTACTGAAACTTTAGGAGCGCATCTCCTCGCTCCATCTCCGCTCCCATTCTTCCTCCAAGCTTCCTTTATATTTTTGTCTTGGAGAGCCAGAGGGCCACGCTACCTCTGATTCAACTCCTCCAGCCGTGACACAAGCAATTAGATTAGCTGGGTTTGTGTGCACGAGTGGGTGTGCGCTTTGTGTTGTTAAGCTGAGAGGAGGCGGAGCAGACGCTTATTTTAGGCAAGAACATGGTTCAGTTAATAAGACATATTGGAAAGTTCCGTCATTTTTCTCTCCTTTGTTTTTCATTTGAATGGATTGCCATCTAAAAGGTTATGTTTCGGTTTTAGTTTGTTGCGTGACTTTTAGTCTGTTAGCAACTCCTGGTCAGTTTTGATAATTAATTTTCTGCAGAAGGAAGGCTATTTGTAATGAAACAAACTTTTTAAACAAACCTCAAACAAAAAACCTCCCCTCCCACTTCCCATTATAGAACTTTGTACTTTGGTTCTAATGGGGGACTGCCAGCACTTTTGCATTTATTCAACTACAAGTGTCTTTGTTGCTAAAAACAAAAAACATTCTGACTGTGAGCTGAGACCCCTGTCTGGATCGGACCCGCAACATGATCCAGTCGCATCACTTGTTTCGATCTATGGAGACAGATCACTTTAATGCAATAATCCTGGAACAATCAAGGCATGGAGACGAGAAGACCCACAACCAGTAAATCTCCATCTTATATAATCCATATATCTTGCAAATGTAATAAAACATTTCCTTATGTTTTCATCAAGAAATTATTGAAATTGTAAACTAATCAATGCAACGAGTGTGTTGCCAAAATACCAACCATCCATTGTCAATACTTTACTTTATTTCTGTATAGTGACAAGTGCATTCAAACAAGTCCCAGTTGTGGAAGGATACAGTCGTGTGTTAGGCCTTAAAGAGTACAGCATTTACGTCACAACTAATTTACAGCTCATTGCCTGTATTCTTACTCATTGCGAATCCAATTATTACACTTCTTATTGAAAAAGTCAAATGTTAAAGATCCAAGCATTACCTGAATATTACAGATTCATTTTCTCCACGGTGACATGCCAAAACATTATCCTAACACACTGCGACATTTCTGACAAACTAAATGAAGCTATTGTTATTTTTGCCAACTTCCATGAATACTTGAACAGCCTCAGTAAATCTCCAGCCATCACCACTTGTACTTAGCGCACCGGAGAATCAGAGTGCTGCATTTCCGGGCTTTTCAACACAACCTATAGAGATCTAATTAAGATGATTCACATTCCAAGAGGACTTCTGAGCTGCCAACATCCATAAATACCGCGCCTCCCCTCTCACAACTACTACCGCTGCATCCAATACTCAAGCAGGTTAAATATGGGCGGAAATTAGGACTTGAAAATGCATGCTTAAAATCTGTATGAAATATTTCCCATCGAGTTTGATTCTAACTTTTGCTTTCAGTTGCGTTCGAACTCCAAACTGTAAGACTTATGGTTGAATTTATGCAGGCGTAAATGGACTAGGGGCGTCAGCAGTATCGAAAATCAGATACTAATTGATATTTAAATAAATATCGAAAACTAGATACTGATTTGAGCAAAGTCACTTTCACAGGACAGAAATGAACGTTTCCTGAATAGCTTTAGAATGATCTTGAGATGTATCAGAACAAGAAGACCACATAGATTAGTATACTCCCATGGACCACTATGGAACCAACCTGGACGACCTTGCACAGATATAAGGCCACATGGGAATATAAAAGAAAGTACTATTATTTAGTGTTGAAAATCACATTCTATTGTCAAAAGAAAGTGTTTTTTCATGGTATTACAATTGGTATTGTGTATCGAATCTATTCCTTGGTATTGAAATCGAGTAATCGAATTTTGGTATCGTGACATTTAGTGGACTGGCCAAGGCATACCTTACATTGTAAACAAGTACAGCAGTTTGGCTTCCCAGGTTTTTAAATTTCAGTAAAAAGCATCACGACAAGTTGATAACTTCATAAATACAGAATTTGATGTTTAATTATGGTACACGTTCTAATCAATATGTTTATTTAAGAGTTGAAAGCGAGCATTTGTGTTTTCCCTTGGGCTTTTCTGGCACACTGCTGTCTTCTTCTTGGTACGAAACCAAAGCAAACGGATCAGAGGAGGGACTGCCAGAATGCATCACCAGCATGTGTCTATATAGGCTCTAACAAACCCTCATCTGAGTCGTGACTGAACATCTCAATATTATCATTAAGTAAGTGGGCAGATGCAGTCACTTTTTATGCTGTGCTGTATGTATCTTGAGATGCTGATGTTTATTCTGACAATTTGACAAATACAATAGAAATAGACAGGGAAGTTGGTAGTAAATCTTATTGTTAGTTTCTATTAAAGGAAGCGCTTTGTCAGCTTTCTTGTCCCGGGCCTCAAAAATTCCATTGCTGGATTTTTTATTTCAAGAAAAAGTTTAAACTTTCTGGTTCCTGGATATTTTTTTGTCATCTGGATTTCATTAATTCTACTGTGGAAACCTGTCAGAAGCGGTGGGAGACCAATTAATACCTGAGCAGCCTCAACTCTCCAGATCTTATAGAATAGTTCTAGGTCAGGAGCAAGGCTACAACAAATGATTATTTTGGTAATGTAGCGATTATTCTTTCAGTTAATCAATTAAAGTTGTTTAGAATGCGAAAGGCCCCTGAACATGAGATTTTACCCAGATAAAGCTGAAGTGAAGCTGCTTGAGGGAATACTGATGGAGGATATTTACAGACAGGCTGAAAATGACTTCAGGATGGCAGTCAAAACAGATGGATAGACTCGATTTTAGATCATTGTCCAGATGACTACACCTTTGAAACCAGACAATTTCATCCAAAACACAAAATGTACCAATTTCCCATTTTCTTCTTTTTCATTTCATTACTGCTCTGTTTACGCACCAGTTAACAATTATTCAGATACTAAATTAGTTGATGATTATTTTAAAAAATGGATTAGTTGCGATTAAAAGATGAACTTGTTGCAGCCTTGGTCATGAGCATCTAGTTGGTGCATTAGCTTGTTGGGTTGGTGGGGAAACTGAACCAATTCACACACAGGATGGACGCATCTTAAGGCAATGGGTGTAGACATAGACTGTATAAAAAAGTGGACTAAATGCGATTAGCTCGTCAAGGCTAACAGTTACAGGGGCAAATTTAGAGCAGCGTTCCATATTTGGACTGCCGATCACAAGTATCATAGCAACCAAAGAGCCAATCCTGAGCGAGGCTGATGAAGGTAACGCCCCTTCCCACCCGCACCGCTGGTTTATCACAGAGCGGGCGCTTAGCAACACTTTCAATCAAACCTATTGCTAACACTAGCGGGAGCGACCTCAGGGAAAGAAGGCGCATGGTTTGTTTGTTATTAATGTTCATGTCTTGATTTACGGACACAATAGAGGAATAAAAAGAGGCGATTAATACGAACATTTCAAGACCAAAATGACGCGGCTCACTACAGCAGTTACACAGAGAGGGGCGACAATTTTTCAACGTAAAGTGAATTGGAGCCAGAGTCGATGGAGCCGGAAGCGCGCCCATGATCACTTCCTATTTGGAACTCGGCACCTAGCATGTTAGCTATGTCCATTTATATATACAGTCTATGGTGTAGACATTGACATTTTTGGACAATCAATTAAACATTTTCATATACAATACAACATGTCATAGTTTCACTGCATCCATTTGCCCCTCTCTCCTCATTTGGTTTTGCAAAAGAAAAAAAACACAACAAAATTCAGACAGAAAATCTATACACAGACCAGAAAGGTGTTGAAATAATGGCAGTCAAATATTGATTTTGCATTTTATGACGTTTTCTGAATGGACAAGTCAGGCATAATGGAGCTACTTCACACTCCCATACATTGAGTTGTACTACTTTTTCCTTCACTGATTTTCACTTTAACATGACAGCTGGATTTACCTATATTCCTTTGATACCTCACCTGGTTGGACCTTGTTTGCTGGCAGTGTGCAGCATTCTTCATTAGTAAGCTTTCTGAATGCAAATGCAAGAATAGGCTTTGAGGCAGGACTCGTGGAGGACAAGGTAAATTGAGGTGAGGTAGTAACAGGCTGCTATTGTTCCCTGTGTCCTTTTTCCAAGCCATTATGACAGTGCAAGAAAATTAACGAAACCACCACATTATGATGAACTAACAACCGCGGCTATCGCTAATAAAGTCTTTTAAAAGGAAATTAAAGTAGGCCTTTGTCAGCAGTTGGGGCATGCGTCTTCTATCCCTCCTGGTCTCCTTGAGATAAAGAAATCGGCAAAGTCGTGTAATCTTTGTTAAGGGGATCTTTATTAGCCAAATTGTAGTCCCGCTGGTAATTGCTCTCTCAATGTCATGCTAACAGTGTTTGTAATGACCAAGGATTAACATTGGACATAAGGGAGTTAGTTGTTCAGTGTCGCCTCGGTTTCCAGTCTCCTCTTTGATTGGTCTAATAATGTTGATTTGTTGATGTTGTTTGCTGGTTAACTTTGTGGCTTTGCTAGGCTTGTTTGGTGTAATCAAAAGCGGATTGGATTCTGTTTGGGAGTGCAAATTTGTTTATCTGCATATCCACGTTCACCGGCTCTGGCAAACATTCATCTGAAATAGCTTTGTGTTGCCGAGATAGAAATGAGCCAAGCTTCTTTATAATTAGTGACCCGGCAGACTTAACCCCACCTCATCATTCTGTCTGAACTAAGGCCCCACCGTTAATTGACTGCTCGGAGTTGTCATGGAAGAAATGCGTTTCCTCAGTACTCTCGGGGCGCGGATCGGCTCTCTACTCTCCGGGCTTGCACAAATATTGGGTCTTTAGTGGTGACATATGCTGCACTCCTGGGGGGCTTTGATGTTCCATTCCTCTGTCTCACTCGCAGCCACCCAACGCGTTAATCTGTCTCAAAGCCTGAAAGATTTAACACCTTATTGCAAAACTTACATTTGCTTTTTCACTTTGTTTTCCTCAACACAGTTTGGCTTGTTTTCTTTGTTTATAGCATGAACTTAGTTGCATAGCTAATTCAAGTTTCCTATTCAATATTATCAATTGATGCAAATTTTGAGACATCCAGAAACACGATTTTATCAACAAGTTAAACTAACCCAACTGGACTTACTTAGTTTTGAAGCTGACGTTTCGCTACTAGCCAGGTAGCTTCATCAAGGCTTGTGTCGGTGACTGTGACTCTCACTAGATGTAGCAGTAGGTGATGCTGTTTTAGTGACCTCACCAAAAAAGACCCGGGGCAGGCTTCGTACGGCTCTGTCCCAGGTGTGAGAAAGCTGGAAGCGCCTGTTCTCCAAGCATGGCATTAGTACATCTTAAGCTCCAGGCTAGTACAGCCCAAAGATAAGATCCCCAAGGGTAGGAGGGTGGTAGTCTATGCAATAAAAGCGGCACAGAGGGTTGTAACAGCATTTACATTGGTGAAACAGGTCAGCCATTTGAGAAGCGCCTCTATCAACACCATCACGAAACATCCTCTGGTCTGGACTCTGCTGCGTACCTGCACATGGAGGAGACGGGCCACACTTTTGACAACAGCGACACCTTCTTGTTAGATTAAGAGTCTCAATAGTTTGAAAGAGGGTGAAGGAGGCCGTGTATGAAAGATCTCTGAGACCGGCCCTAAACAGACATGGAGGACTGTGCTTCCAGCTCTGTCACACCTGGGACAGAGCCGTACGAAGAATACACCACTAGTGGGCGTCACAGTCACCAACACAAGCCCTGATGAAACTGACTGGTTGGTAGCGAAACGTTGACTTCAAAAAGTAAGTCCAGTTGGTTTAGTATAACTTGTTGATAAAATATCCAACGTTATGTATTGTCTGCTACTTTAGACAACCTTTGTCTTGAGTTTTATGGTAGGACAACATAAAATGGGTTTTGAAAATACCTCAAGGCCTTAAACACCAGCAGAGGGCGCTAACATGGCATCTGCTGCTATTAAATGACGATGTATGTTTGCATTAAGGTAAAACATACAAGCTAGCCTTCCAAGTTCAACTGTCTCACTGACAAGATAACAGCACATCCAGACTTTAAAAACATAGAGGAGCTTAATGGATCACTTGCTGGTCTTTGTCCATGATCTACAATACTTTTCAGTTAGTTCTTACCAAGGCTTGACAAGAAAAGTCATTTTAAAGTTAAGTTTTTGTTTTAATACAATTACAAGAACCCAAATAAACTTTGACAAATATCTCTTTTAATCCCAGTCAAGCTTTACACCACATTAAAAACCCATTTTATTTCATGCCACTTTCTTCAACCAAATCCCTTTTTTAATTAACCGTTCCACTATTTTTGAATGCTGCCCTCAGCTGGCGACTCTATTACGGCTTCCATCAGAGTGTCAACACAATCTGAAATGCACTTTTGAAACGTCAGACCACATGCAAATGAGGAGGGAGATTTTCATTAGCCGGGCTCAAGTCTTTCAAGCCATAACACCAACAGAAAATGCAGCAATGAGAAATATTCCATCTTTATGCTCGTCATTATAACTCATCTCCTGCATAAGCATTTATCAATTATTTCCTCGCCGACAGCAAAGTTAAGTGTTTCACTGAGTGCCGGAGCGAGTGCCGAGTGTCTAGTAATTTAGACTTTTTCCTGACTTAACCGATCATAATGCTGTGCTGAAATTGAAAATGTACATTTCATATATGCTGAAAGTTGTCGGCGCACAGTAGACATGCCAGAGATGATGTATGAAGGGCACCTGAGATGGAGGAGTACCAAGGGGGCTGCACCAAATGGGTGTACTGTTGCCCAGGGCGACACTTAGGCGTACTGTACCAAGACTGGATTCTGTATGCAATTCCCCAGCAAGGTGTAATGGTTCTGTCAGGGAATGTGGGGCTCAGAACTCACGAGGGGATTGTCAGAATGAAAGAAGTGGGATAAAATAATGCTTTTATATAAAGTTGGTTGAATATAGAAACAGGCTTAAAGGCAGAGGTAAGTCCAAGTGATATAGGTTGGGTCAATGTTGTAGAATTACATGTTGTAGTTTCAGATGGAGGTCAAAATATGACTTAATGGGTGTGGAAAATCATGATCTTGGTTTGTTTTTATATCAATCTAATGTCTAGACATGGAGTCCATTATATGTGATTGACTAATACCCTGACTTTGTAGCAGATGTAGTAAACAAATCATTTCACTCTAGTTAATTTGTGCTAATGTAGATGTTAGATATTAAAGAGCTTGTACTTATCGTATCTTTTAAGCCATTTTGTTGTTACTTATCCATCCTGCATTGCTGTGCATTAAGTCACACGTTTTCTCCACATCTTACCGTCCTCTGGCTGCTTTTACAGGTTCCTAGTGGTCTACCTCTCCCTCATTTCTTCTGGTGTGTAGTTTAGTGCAAGTCTTGGCGGTCTTCGATTGTCCATGCACACAACGTGCCCAAACCAATTTCATTTGCATTATCTTCTTTCTGCTTTGTTAATGCATGAATGTCTCCAATTCTGATCTTATCGCTCCATGTTATTCCAGAAAGTCTTTTGAGCCAGTTATGTACAAATGCATCCAAGCACTTTTCTTTCTGTTGCGGATGGAGTGGATAGTGTGACTGTCTTAGTTTCAATATATAGATAACTATAAGGAACAGACAATTTTATCCAATCAGAATCATCTGTTGTATGAGAAGCAGTTGGAAAAATCTGCCTCTGACACTTGTATCTGTGTCATGGATCAGCATTAGAGTGAGAGAAGGGACTAAGTGGGTGGAGTTTATTCTAAAACATGTCCTATTGCTGGGTTTCAGATGACATCACAACATTCTATAGGCCAATAATGTTTAATACAGATGGGGGGCAGCTAAAGTGAACATTGTTAAAATGCAGACTTTTGTTGTATTTCAGTGAGTTCCTGGCTGTAGTCACTAATAGAAATGATCAGGTTCAACATGTGTGCATTTACCTTTTGGATCTTTCATGGCAAAGTACAGTGTAATCAATAGGGAAAAGTGGCTCTTGCTCCCCAATCTGAGACTATGAAAAATGGGATACAGGCTCTTTAACCATAAACCAGGTCAAAATATCTACAGTTTAACTAGTTGAAAAATGATACTATAGAATTCTTGATTGCCCATGAGCTTTTTTGAATGTTATGATAACTTCACATGGTTCACCAATGGTTTTACTGCTTCAGCTTGGCCTGCTCTCAGACTTGAGTATTGATGCCTACAACAAAACACCACCACTCACTGCACCATTCTTGTATTGCTGTTGGGTTTGACTATGAACAAAAGCCAGTGTGAAATGTCTTTGTTAAAGTCCTCTGTTGCTCTTATAAACTTCTGTTGCTCGCTGTTCAAAATGCTGCCAGTGGTAATCATCGTTTATTACCAACTGCCTCATGTGGGAGCATTACTCACAGTTTTGGGTGTAATTAGGGATTTTATCGAGAATGTGATACAATAAAATAATTCCTTAGTTACACTTAAGAATGATGTGTTTGTTTTTTAACTTCCCTTGAGATTTTCTGACATTAAAAATCAGATGGTGCTTGTAGCCTGAAACATTTTTTTTTTCTTTTTTGTTAGAATCTGCAAGGAAAGGCACATTGTGTAGAACTAATGAGGAACAGTGAACACCAATCAAGGCTGGGGGCTTTAATGGCTGCTAAACTGTGACCAAAATACAAGCAATACATTTGTTTTGCAGGGCTATTGGCAGGTACGCCTTGTTATAAATGTCTCAGCAGAATAGTGCGCAACACAGGAATTAGGGGCCTCTATTTAAGACTTGCTGCCTATGCATTAAGCTTACACCCACAGATTTATGGGGGTGGTTGTGTGCTAGCTTTGTACGCGCCCTGAAGTGGAGCATCGTTGCCCTGTGAACTCAGCGGGAGTCTTGGGTGTACCGAACCTCATCAGTTATACCTGGGTGCTCTGAGCTCCCATACTGCGCGCACCGGTACACCTCCAACGCATCAACGTTTTTATCAACTATAGCGCAGAGGATCTGGCTTTCTTTGTACAATGCAACTATTAGGAGCTCACAGAGGATTTGACATGCAGATGGATCTCACGATGCAACAAAGATGTGGAACTGACAACTGGCAGACACTCATGCAGCTGCTGCTACTACGAAAGAGAGATACTGATGTGCTTGTTTCACTGTAGCATTATCATTTATATAGAAAATTGGTTTGATGTCTTTGATCTCTATTTAAGAAACTAGCTTCAGGTTATGTTTATAATAATAATGCCCTACATTTACAGGTTTGTCAAAGCCTCTCAAAGTAATACACAGTAGTCATTATTCATTCACTCCATACTCAGTGGAGGTAAGCTAGTTGTAGCCACAGCTGCCCTGGGGTAAACTGACAGAAAAGAAGTTGCCAATCCGCTCCATTGGACAGACACACCACATTAAAACTAGGCAAGATAGTTGAGGAGTCTTGCCTAAGGACACAAAGACAGAACTTGGTCCGAGCAGGAATCAATCTCCGATCTTTGGGTTGGGGGACCACAGTTCTAACTACAGAGTCACTGCCGCTAATGACAGATTCCAACACAGGATATGCCCTTGATTGTAGGTAAATTATTAATACCATAATAAATAAAAATGCAAAAATGAACATAAAAAGTCGGAAAATGTTCTCAAGGTTGTTCCTTCTCTAAGTACTTTATTAATAAGTTAATGTTACCCATGCATGTGCATACATTACTAAAATCAAAGGGTAGACAATGGTAGTAAATATTGTTTTCAAGTCAAATAGAATTAGGCTCAATTAATAAATGCTAAATCTTTCACAACTTTATTTTCACCATTTATTGTATAATTTGACTTAACACCATATTAAGTTGGGACAACCTGAAAAACTTACCAGCTCATACCAGGGCTGTGGTATTGTTCCTTTTGCACTTCTGAGACAGACAGAGAAAGGCAGTTTCCTTGGACGTCACCTAGTGCTGCACTTTTTAAAGGGCTTTTAGTCTAATTCATTTTCCCACCTCCATAACTACTCGTGCTCAAATTAATGGGCCCCTAAACGTCTATCAGCCGCACACATTTAGCAGCGCTTTACTGTGGCTCAATCACTGCCAGTGCTTTCAGGCATTATAATTTTGCTGCTTTGCATCAGTTAGAAACAGTTGCTGTGAGCATTAAGTGCATTACAGTTTTCTCCAGACAGGAGCGAGACACTAAAAAAGAAAGCAAAATTGGCTAGAAGCAGCAGCACTTAACTCTTGTGTGATTATGTCCTCAGCTCATTTCACTGTCTGCATCCTCGGTCATTCCTGTAATATTCTGTCGATCACCACAGCTCTTTTACATTTGGAGTCATTCCATCGCAGGTTGTTTGGAGTGCAATGGCCAAGTAAAGTGATAATGCCCCGTTTATCATGGTCAATATCTGTAGCAACTTTCTGCATCACTGCAAAAAATAACCAACTGTAATAAATGAAACCTATTATGAAAACTACACTTATGAGCTTTTAAACATGATATAATGATTTTACCACTTCAGCAGCTTTCTCAAAATTATGCCTCATCCTGCATTTGCTCTTTGAAAAGTTCAGAGTTCGGATCATAAACGTAGGGCACGATATTGTTGCATTTATCGCAAATAAAAACAAAGATGCGGTGTGAAATGCCGCTGAAAAGCGCATGCAGCGTTGTCCAGCAGCAGGCCTGTGTTGTGAGGCTGTTCAGAGAAATCAGGTCCAGGGGCAGGTGAGTATTGATTCCAAGCTTTTGGATTAGAAGTAAATGGAACTCTTTCTGTTTAAATCGATATTGTGGTTGCAAAAATGTTCTAATGTGTCTACTGGTGAAAGAAATGATAATTCAACACCAGAAAAAGCAAATCTGTATTCATTAGTATTAAGGAGTCTAAGTTCAAAACATAAACGAAGCTTTTAAAAACATTAAAACAGACAGAGCATCTCAAACAGTCCTGTTGCTATACCTGGCGAACCCATTGTATTACTGTACGTGCCCGCTTTGCATTGTGTGAGGATGTAATTTAGCTTCTATTGACCGTCTGTCAGAGCACTCTTTGTCTCCTTTGTGGAGCTGTCGTGTGAGGACCAGGATCAGGTGCTGTTGGTTTTAGTTCCAGCGTTGGGCAATAAGAGTCCGGATGGAGTGTGTGTGTGTACAGCTGCTGTGCATGGGGTTAAGTGACACGCATAGGCACAGACAGTGACGTGTCCATATTTACACTACACAACACACCTGCAATAATTAAAGGAAATGGTGATTATGATTATGAAGCAAGTTGTGCGCAAAAATTATAGTTGCTGTCATGCTGTCACCACTATGAGACAACCTCACCTGTATGTTTTTGGAGGCAGGGGACACTGAGGTATTCGGAAACCTACACAAACACAAGGAGAATGTAAACTGAGATGTAAACTCACTGTACAGGTTCATTTCAATTTTACTTATGATGCAGTTGATTATGACCGTCTTAAAAAGATGAAAAATAGAACTAGGTCTAAAGTCATTCCTTATCCTAACACATTCCAAGCACTGTTATTACTTACCATGATGAGTTGATAAGTGCGTTTCACAACTTTCAGAGGCCAGAGCGGGGTTTTTGTTGTCACGGTAATGCTAACAACTAGTATGCTATGTTAACACTGCGCCATCATTACAATCTGGTTTAGGATAAAAACACTTTATGATTGGGGTCAAAATGAGCCGTTGGGGCAAAACTGATTTTACTTTATTATATTAAAACTGGTACAACCCCTTAGTGGTCATCTCTCCGGTCACATTTTGCCTATAGGCTTGAGCCATCATGTTGCCACCCTAGTGAAAAAGAAGGCGGCAAGAACCTTAACCAATATGCCACTGGAGCTTATCAGTACAAATATGATTACTGTATCACTTACTGCATCATTATTAGACAGCACACCCACTACAATCTGACAGACTAGCCTCATATTTTACACAAAGAGAACTAGGGCACCTGGGTTGTGTTTCTTAGTTTTTGGAACACCAAAACAGATTGCTGAGAGGCATGGAGCCCTCTGCCAGGTTGAACCAGGACATAAAGCTTTATCCTGACAACCGGAGAGCCCGGCGTTCCCTTTCTGCCTTGTCCTGCCAAGATTTAGGACAGCGGCGAGCGGGGAAATTGAGTGTGATTAGATTGATTAGACGGTACTGAATATGATTAATTGACAATACTGGAATAAGACAGAATCTATTCGCAACGCCCCTGAGTCATGCTACCTCTTCATCTTATCTCTGGGAAGAATTTGAAAAAGTATCCAATAGATGAAAAAGTCAATGTGGATTTGGAGGGGAGCCAGCGAGACAGCCTCCCAGCCCCACTCGCATTTAGCATTCATTGCGTTTGACTTTTCACGTGATGCCCGCTCAAGGCTGTATCAACAAGCAAAGTAAACTGCGCAGTCATTTCGCTGCCAGACGAAACAGGTTTTGGAGGTCTAGGAAATATGCAAACATTCTGCATATCTGTCGAGATCACACAAAAATCCCCAAAGAATCAAAGTTGGAGTCATCATAGTAACAGTCTTCTTGGGTACAGGGCTCCAGTCAAACAGAGTTGTCAAGCTGGTTTTGTTTTGCGGTGTTAGCCATTTTAGATGTAATTAGCTGTCAGGGATAGTGAGAAGTAGCTAATTCCCTCTCTAATTTCGTGACTGGAGCATATACGCTTCGGCCTGACACTGACAATAATTAAAAATGGGGCCAAGATGACTCTCGCGTGCACTATTAACGTTTGTATCCAGACCGAGCATTTCTCTTGAGTAATTTGTTCTCCTCTGAAGCCTCTGACCGCTCAGCAACACCGGACCTTAACTCTTAACCGGGCCATCACTCACAAATCTAGTTAAGGAGTGTCTGAGGCAGTGTGAGGACCTGATTGGAAGCGGCAAGGCTGTTATCTGTGGTAACCTGATGTGTAGTACGGGATGAGATTATACCTAACTTCAGAGGTTCGTTATTGAGGTGACAGAGATTTCGGTTTTGGCAGCCGTTCTGTCAGAAGAGCGACTTTTCCACAAAACATCTTTTCTTATCATGTTTTTTGAGTTATTCAGTCACTCGGAAGCTGAAGTGTAAATTACATCAGGTAGTCTAGTAGTGTTCCTACCTATTGTTCCTGTCACCTGTCTATTTCAGCCAGTCTCAGCTTGCTACTTTTGCCTCTCAACTGGTCACCTCCCCAAATCATTCTTACAGCTACTGACCGCAACCCTCCTGTTTTAACTGCTATTAAACTTTCAAAATCTTAATCTTGACAGCAGTGGTATTTTAAAAATGTGTCAGTATTTTTGCATGTTTTGCCTTCCATAAGAATATAGCCATTGTTCTATACTTTGCATATTGTAAGTTTAGGTTGAATTGCAAAACACTGGAGGCCTGTCCGTGGTCCCAACACTGAACAACTGCCTGGGCTCATCCAGTGACACATACGTTGGGCCAATTATCCGTTTTTATTATAATCCAGCCCCATTTCAATTTCTGTATTTCAAGTAAAATTGGCCTCAATTTGAGTAAGAAAATGAGTTCATGTTCTTTTAGCAGTGAGAACAATGTGCTAAACTGCATTAATACATACTGAAGCCAGACATGTATTGGACACACAGCCAGTGCCTCTGAGTCACAGCACACTGCATTATACATGAAGCAAGTAACAGCTGTTTTGTTCCATCATTGTCATTACACCAAAGCCCCTCTACGCAGCACTGTCCCTCATCCAGCGTACCCAGCATGGCACAGCAGTCATCAAGCAGAGAGTAGGGTTTATTTACACCCATTATTCCCTATGTGGTTGCCGTGGTAACCCTCTCATACAAGTACGTTTGATGAACATGTCCTGCATAATCAAGAGAGGAGCACAGATGTTTGCACCTTTCGTAAAGCACAGTAAGTACAAATGTGCACCCCCGCTGCCGCCTCAAAGCAACTGCGTTTAAATTATGTACATTTTACGGCTGTTTACTGAGAGCCTGTCATTAGCTAATAGCATACAGGAGTCATCTGTGGGGAAATATACATTAGAGGTCCTATATTATGCATTATTCAGGTTGGTTACACTACTCATGGGCACCCCAGCTTTGGAATTGCATGTTAATGAACCCAAAATAACAAAACAGTAATTCAGTCCTAACTTCTATATAGGTATTGTTTCCACTAGGGCCACAAAGCAATTAAAATAATCCTAAAAGCAATTAATAGCTACTAGCTACTAACACAACATAATGAAATGAACCTTTAGCAGAACAAGTCTGCTAAAGGTATTGACTTAAAAAAAAAAAAAAAAACCATGAAAAGCACCTGAAGATAGATTGCTCTGTTCCACAAGGTGATGTCACGAGGTGGTATTTTGAGCTCTTGAGAAGTTCTTGAATATGCAGGATTTCTCCGGTAATGCATAGATCAAACAAAATATAATGTATGCTTGTGTTTGGGGAATCAAATTTATAACTTCTATAAAATATTTTCACTGCGCTGTATAGGCTCTTTAAGACGTTTAAGCTAGCAGTCTGACAAGCTATTTGGCTGATGAAACCTCTGCCTTATTCACCACTGATTAGCTGGTTAACTCATTAGCTACCGTGTCAAACTGCAACTTGAAACGTTCAAAATTCAAATCACTCCTGATAAATTTGTTGCAAAAATACTGCTAGTTTGTCCTTGCCCAAACTTCTTTTTAGTTTTCAAAATGCAGCCTTATCCTCCAAATAGACACGCCCACCGAGTCAGACCCGAGTGACACCCTGACAATCATTTCTGTTAGATTGTTTAAAAGCCCTGTATTGTTTAGCGGGGGCTTTCCGGGCAGGTGCGGTAAGCGTCTTGTTTTAATTTGCCACGCACTCAGTATTCCGCCGCATGGATCAAAGGGACACTTAATTTTCCTCCCCTTTCCCTATTATGTGAGGCGAGGAATGAGGCGGGCCCTCTTGGGAGCCTGTTTGATTACGGTTTATCATTACTGTCAGTCTGCGCCGTGACAGGGGGCCGATCCGCAACCGCCGAGACGCTAGCAAACAGATTAGCGAGAGGACCCTTATTTTCTGCTGTAATTTTATGCATCGCTTGTACGCTGAAGTCTTGTTAGATTTTAATTGTTGGTGATTGTAAGGCTTATTCTCCCAGCAACTGAAGCTCATATACTTTACAACAGTGTTTTTTTCTGCATCGGCTGAGCACAATTAGCAGGAAAGCACTTTAAAGATTAGAATGGAAACTTGAAAGAAAAAAGCGCTTGCTAGCTAGCTCTGGTACGATTACAAATGGAGGTGTAATGGCCGATTTTTAATGTTGATACCCCGTTTTTCTGCTAGGCCAAATGCACGCCTAATTACGTCTCTTCTGAGTTGGCTCTTGTTTTCCATCTCGCACTTCTCCGGCGCGTTAGCTTCAACTCCGCATGATTGTGAAGATTCCCAAACTCTACGCTACATCAGCATTCATTTCCAATTAGAGACACTACACTTTCATCCTGAACGCAAACCCGATTTTTAAAAATTCGATTTGCTTCCTTCTATGCCTTCTTTTCTCCCCAGTCGGTTTCTCCTTGTGTGATATTTGCCTGTGTCTACATTAGCATAAGTGCGGCAGTGATCTGCTTCAGGTTGACGCTTTTTAATGGGGCGGCATTACCATTTCACAGAGGACACATGTGGCGGTGGGAAGTCGGGGAGGGTCTTGCGTGTTGGCGGTGCGCACTAGTAGGGCGTTGGTACAAAGAGAATGGGATACACACTCCGGCATCTAGCCCCTGTCGCTCTTAATAATGCAGTGGGCATGAGAACAGAGTACTCATCTTCTTCCCCTAAACGGCAAGAGGAGGGTAGAAGCTCAAGAACCCTAATTATCTGAGAAGGCCTCCCCTGTCGTGACCAGGGGCTACAGGGTTGGGGATGTGCGGCGGTCTCTTGGCGGTCGTCGCACTTCTCCGGGGAGCGTGGGTATGTGACACGCAGGTGAGTAAGAGAGCCTGGGGGGACAGAGCCTTGTCACGGATGTCACAAAGATTTGACCCAGTTGCAGGATGGCGCGCTGGCAGCTGTCTCGTCAATAGAGCATCTGTCAGTCTCGGAGCGTTAACTCACAACGCGTCGAAATATAGCAAGAAAAATATGTAAAATGTACTCGAACATTCCCGGGCCTACTGGAAAAAAAGGACAAAAGTCTCTCTTAAAACCTGCTTTCGGTGATAATGGGAAAAGAGTGCAGACTGTGCAGTTACCCGGGTTGGCTGTTCCAAGGTTACAAGGAGAAATGAACATCTTACAAATGGTTTTTACTGTCTGCAGAAGCACATTTTAGGTTTGATTTGAACAACATCCAGAAAGCAATCTTTATATATCAGACAACAAACTACCTCTCTTGTGTTCAGATGTCAAATCCAAAAGCCTCTTATTGTTTTGTTGTGTCTTTATTTCACCAGTCCAGAGAGAGACTGGGAGCCAACTCAAAAGTAAACTGCACAGTAATGATGCTACTAGACATATTTTTGCTGGGTCCCATAAGCTTGTTGTAAAAGTAGTTGGATTGAATTATTGCAGATACTCGCATCACTGCTTTAAGTAATCCTACAAACTACTGCAACTCGAGATATCTTTGAGGTTGGGTCTGCTCGATGCTCAAAAGAGACCGTCCAAAGCAAAGTAACATCAAATCAATGAACTAACAAACATATAGGGTAAGCCTGTCACGATTTCAGCTGTAGAGGGTCAAATAAGTACATTGGCTACTTAATGGTTTGTTCTGTTATTTATTTATTGGAGCTCATGTAGTTTAATGATATTGTCTATTTAAAAAGGTTGACTGGGATAGTCCTGTTTTATTGTTATTGTGATAGAGAAATAAAGTAGTTTCAATATTATCGTTTATCATAATATTTCTCTGTAGCAATGTATTGTGCTTCAAAATGTGTTATTGTGACAGGCCTAAGATAAGGGCCTCTGATCTATTGCCCAAGCATCAACACTCAAAAATATGTGATTAAAACCTCAAATAGGTAAAATCCCTCCATTTGGCAAATCTCTACAGCTCGTAGAATACCTTTTTGTCTAATGACTGTGGCTAATCAGTTGTGTTTACGAAGCACTTGAAATTCCATCTCCACTTAATAGCCGCGGTGTGGAGGCAGTTTTAGCTGTAAGAGTTTGTTTGTTGCCGTAATAAGCAGTGTCTCTTACTATGATGCACTCAATCACGTCTGGTCAAAGCTGCGCTCAACTGCCATAACTGAAGATGCATCATTTCCCTAACAAAATGTGCTCAATAGACAGGTGCAATTATTGGACAAGTGCAGACTCCACTTTGATGAAGAGGAACGATGAAGAGGTGCAACTGTGGGCAGGGACTCCTTGTTCAATAAAGAAAGTGACGGAACCATTATTATGAATTTTTAAAGAGAAGGTAATATGCAAAATTGATTTTTTAGCTTTCTACCATGTTGCTACCATATCAAAACCAGAAGAAGCCTGAAGAGGTTGTAAATGTCATTCATACATGTTTGAGTAAATATACAAAACTATGATACAAAACTGTTCACAACAACTTGACAAACCTGATGCGCTGTGCAGTAGTTTCATTAGCACGATGCACACACTGATAGTGTTGTGATAGTGCTCTGAAGGGGGAGTGACTTTGTGCTGGAGCAAGAGGGGGACGTCAAAAACGGAAGTGAAACCTATAAAAGATGTTAATATGTTGTTTCTGGCGAATATAGCATTTTCAAAACAATAAAAGGTAACATGGTGATCTAAATATGTTATGTGTTAGCACTTAATACCCCATAGAAGTAAAATACCCCTTTTCAAGAGTTTAAACACTAATCAGCTTTGTGGTAGTAATAATAAACTAACTTTATTTATAATGCACTTTTTCTTTCCAAGGACTCTCAAAGTGCTATAACACAGTCAAATAAATTTTGTGGTTTTCAAGTTTTCAATATTTTTAGATTGGAAATGATCGCAGTGTGATTATGGCTGGTTAGCTTCAATGTGACTTCAACGTTTTAAAATAGAATTTTTCAAATAGGGAATTTTACTTCTGGAATGTGATTTCATAATCCCAGATAGGAGTCAAGAGACAGTTTTTCCTATTGAGAACATTGTACTTTGAAATATTCAAAAGGTAAATGTTGAACCTGATAACTGCTATTATTGACTAGACCCAAGACCTTTATTACAGCAAACATTACCATTTTAACAGTATTAATTTACCCCATCACATCTGTATTAAATATAACTGATCTATAGAATGTTGTGATGTCATCTGAAACTCAGGAATAAACAGTGAAGAAAAACTAAATCCAGCCAAACCTTCAAATGCCAAACCGTGAGCTCAAATCGGTGCTCACATGTAAACAAACAGACTAAGCAATGCAGTCTCCAACATAATGCAGGGATGTTGTGAAGAGAGCTAAGGCTGTCTATGCAAATTCGCACCCGCTGACAAAAGTGTTACTTAATGAACTAGCAGATGTCTTTTTGATTGACGGCTACTCATAAAACATCCTAGTCAAGCTAGCACCTGCCTCCATCAATATACGTTAGGCCATAACCGATATGGAGGGTCTTGCCGTTGTAATTTTTTCCCCATAATTGCAAATCATCTCATGAATAGATAAATTACAGCTCTCTCTGACAAACTGTGGGCGCTGCTGAAGGACAGTGAGCCTTTCAGTTCATGTCTTATTTAAAAAGCGGCATATATGGACAGTATTCATAATATGAGCACCCTCCATGAGTCCTTGAGGCAGGAACCATTTTTTAAATGGGCATTGTCAAGTCTCCAAGGTTGAGAAAATATTCACTATTTTCAAATTATATTTTAAATCACAATTTTCTAGAAAAGATTGAAAAAAATATCAATACACATTTTCAGCACAATTTGTTCAAGTTTTTTCTCTCCACATTCTCTTTCTATATTATGCTATGTACAGTGCCAAAATGACTAATCTCTCAGTATTAAAATGCTTTGGCAGTCCACATATTGCACATTTGGGTTGTGGCTGGATCAGAAAGCAAAAGCAAGTTGCCAGTCTCAGATCTCAGTAAACAGCTTCCAGTTTGACTTGGAGAATTATTTCAAAGTCACTCAGCGCTGCATATTTGTCGACAATGTTCAAAGAGCCAATATGGACGCCTTGAATCCCATCCCACATGAAGACTGGAGTCAGTAATAATGGTACGATACCTTTAGGTAAGCGGATAATTTAAAAATGGAATACAATACAATTCTACACAGCTTACTTTGCATTTGCTAAAAAATACTTTAATATTATTGTAAGTCTAGCATACATTCACTGCATCCAAATTATTTCAACTTTCAACGTTTCAACGTTTTGTTTTTGTTTTGTTTTTTTTACAAGTAATCACTTGTCAGATCCAGGAAGTGATTTAAAATTTTATTTGAATAGACTTACTATGTTAAATATTTTGAGACGCCATTTACAATATTCAAAATTGGTACATTTTCTCATTAAGTCCATCACTCTTTGCGCTTAAGACAAACCACAATTACCCCTACAGACAAAATGAAAAATCTTGGAAGTCACTGCAGAACCAGAACAGTAGCTACATTAGGTTGGAGCCTGCTATGGGCCAATCCTCCAAACCTCCACCGTCTTGTCCATTCTCATGTTCCATTTGAAAGCTGAAAAAGGTTATCTACTCTGCTGTCAAATCCTGGACGCACCCCTAACCTTTCCAAAGCCACAGGTCTTTTAATGTCTAGCAGGTGCACAAATGTCCAAAACTTCTCCAGTCTGTCTGACAGAGCCGGTTAAAATGTCAGCCATTCCTCCCATGTATCTACCAAATTGGACCGAGGTCAAGTTGAACCATGGTTTACTTTGCAAGGTTTAATTTCAGTCAAAAAAAAAAAAAACAGAGTGTAAGAGCAGGTACATGGCACTAGCAACGTTCTCCCTAAGGTTACAGTAAAATCCATTAATTCATCTACTGTGACATATCCAGGTGGGTAATGAACAAAGCAGCCCTAGAGGTAATTAAACACGAAATAACATAAAAAAGCAAAGGCAACCAGCACGCCACTGTATCAAGCAGCAAGGACAGAAAAAAATAGCTCCTTACTATGAGAAGTCCAAAGTTGTTCATTTCTTCAGAAGGATGAATCCTCGCACTGAAGAAGTCTGGTGCACGCTGTTGCTCCTTTCCATGACAAATCTCAAGCCATTTCTCAGTAGCCTGTTTACAACAAAATATATTAACTGTTATCTTCATCAAAAAACATACCTGGAGTTGTGTTTTGATTCATTTACACATAACTCTTCTCTGTTCCACCTTACACATTAACACTCCCTTCCACTTTGTGATGTCATGTGGTAATACAGGTGCTCCACTGTGTTTTTAAACTCCATGCACCTTCACTAGAATCATTTGGATAATTTCAGCCCTGGAATTGCCAATCTCTACTGAATAAAAGGTAAAATGTAGCTGTTAACTTGAAAACTACTGCTTCATGACATCATAAGGTGGAACAGAACATTTTGAGCTTGGAGATGTAGCCAGACTAATAATAAAAGTTTTACTCAAACGTGTGAAATGAAACAAAACACAGCTTTGGGTATGTTTTTGATGAGGTAACAATATTCTAACATAGCTCACAAGAATCCATTTAGTGTAATATTTGACCTTTAAAGTTTTTTCTGGTAGGAAAAACGTAAAAAAAAAAGCTGCAAAAATGTAAATAAACTCTAATCCAACTATCAGAAAAGTTGTGTAATATTTTTTCCTTACTTCCACATTAAAGATGAGATATCATACAAAAACCTATTATAAGTTTCTTGTAAAAAACCCCACCTGAAGTTAACTTTCTTCTGGAATGAATGAGTTTGTTCACTGAAGTACAAAAGTTGCAACCAGGTACTTATCCATCAATGAGTTTAGTAATTTATGGTAATTCAGATGCAAAACTCCAACACATGTGAAGAGCAGTACACAAAACAAAATGGCTGCCAAGGCTCCATTGTACCAGACCAGGTCACATGATCACATGATGGTTCTGTTCACATGACCAAAGACCAAAGAGCAGAAGTTCAAGATAATTGTTTGCTTTCTTGTTTTCTTTTATTTCAATATTGCTACAGAAAGCCAGTGGTGGAAGGTAACAAGGCACAAGTAGTAAAGTATTATACTTAAGTACAATTTTTAGGTATCTGCACTTTACTTAAATCAATTTTACAATGGATACTTTTTACTTTTACTTCACTACATTTGAGAGCAGGTATCTGTACTTTCTACCCGCTACATTTTTAACTGGACTGAAAAGTAAAAAGTACTTTTCGTATGATGTTCATGTTATTTTTACCATGTGCGTGGTAACATCTTGACTAAAATTTTAGAGTTCAAGCTTTGGCTTTGAGTAAACAAAAATAAATACACAAAATTCACAAGAAAAATTGGAGAAATGGATTTGTATTGCTGCTGTTGACCAAAATATGTAGCGTTATTTCATTAATATTAGCTACCTGTATGTTTTAACTAATTAATAACACTTGTGTGAAATACTTTTACTTTTATTTTAAGTAACTTTTTAGCTCTATCTGTACTTTTACTTTACAAAATGTACTACTTCACCCACTGCTGCAGAGAGCATAATCAGACAGTTGAAGTCACTATAAAACACAATCTTAAAACAGCACATTGTTAGCCTTTATAGAGCTAGGCCGTCCAGAATGATGTTTTTGAATTAGCATAAGTTTGTTGCTAACAATTGAGGACATTTCATTATGTTCAATGCCACATCTTTTGAAACAGATACAGCCAGATTTTGTTTCATTATTTAAAATTGTACATTAACATAAAGGACCAAGGATAAGGAGTCAAGTGTTTTAACAGCATGAATAAAACATAATATGAGCCTTTTTAGCATCGAGAAACAAGTGCATGGTTAACGCACCTCATGTCTAACGTCCAGTGGTAGAGTAAAGTGGGCCAGGAGAGCTTCTTGTTTTGTATTTTTAAGCATAACTTAGGTCCACTCTTTTTGGACGTTATGTTGTTTCTCTGCCGGTAAGTTCATTTATTATTCATGAAGGAATTGATTATTACGTTGAAAGCGAGCCCTGCGCCCTCATATTTCTCTCCCATTGTTAAATAAACAGGCTGGGGAGGTACCAACTATTTAAAACCTATTGCTACAGCCCTTCTCCAATTCTCCCTGCTGTTTGGAGCTTTTACCTTATTCTACCTGACTAGAAATCACTGTTTTCAAATGGTTTATAAATCGGCGTGACGCTAACTCAGTTCTAAGTAGGTAATTGGCAGAATGTTCTCTCCATCTCAGCTGCCACAGTAGCTGGGCAGCATTTGGACAGATGGTGCTTTATGTATTTATAATTGTCTAAACATTGTAAGAAGCTCTCAGAATTTGGATTCAGTGCACGCTAATTAGCTTGATGAATATAAATACATGCCTAAAATTGAGCTCCAAAAACAGTGTGGGTGTTTGTGTGAGCACGGGCCAGTTCTGATGTATGGGCTCTGTCTGCAGATGGCTATGTGGATGTGTATTCCAGTCTGGCCAAGCACCAATGTCCATTATTATAGCACTGTAAGCATGGTAGCAGCCTGCTTCGAGCTTAGCCAGAAAAATCAACAAATGTTAACATATTTTTAGCTGAGTTGCAGACGTAATATGTTTGATTAAATAAAGGCTAAGTTTAGATGAATTTCCAAAATGTAATTATAGGACACAAGACAGCACACGCATCCAAACTATGCTTAGAAGCACATTCCCTGCATATTTTCTTATAGGTTGAATCAAGTATTGAACTTTAGCTTTTGGACTTTTGTGTTGTTTCTCCATTCCATCCATTTAACTTGGAAAATAATGTTTCTATAAAGGGAAAAAATACGATAAGAAGGCAAGGCAGGGCAAGTTTATTTGTACAGCACAATTCGTACACAGTGTAATTCAAAGTGCTTTACAGAATAAGAAAGACATTAAAATCACAATACAACAAATCAAAACATAAATAATCACGAATAATCATCATAAAAAGAGAAGAGTGCAGAATAAAAACCTTTTAGTCATATGCACAGCTAAACAGAACCGTTTGGAGCCTGGATTTAAACACTGTCAAAGTAGAGGCCTGTCTCACATCTTCAGGACTGTTCCAGGTTTTAGCTGCATAAAACTGAAACGCTGATTCCCCATGTTTAGTCCTGACTCTGGGCACCAGCAGGAGGCCGGTCCCTGAGGTCCTCAGAGTGTGAGATGGTTCATCTTGCACTAACATGTCGGAGATGTCTTGTCTTGTCTCTACTGTCTACTATTTAAATAAGTTAAATAAGTTGGTTAGCAAGGGATACTTAGTAGGTAATAATAGATTGCTGGTATATAATATATCATAGAGTCCTGATGTCTAGTGCCTTTAAAAAGAAAGAAGAGAATATTGTTTAAAACGTGGCTTTTTATTTTATTCAGAGCTGCGGAAAAACATGTGGACACAGTTTTATTAGATCAACAGTTTTTACAGATGATTTACAATAATGTTTTGTTGCAGCTGAGCAGGGGTGCCGGCGAAATCCTTTTTTTCCCAGCATGCCACATCATTTGAATAAAGATAATATGCTTGATAAAATAAAACAGCTTGATAACATGGTTCATCTGTCATGCTTTTCGAGGATAAAATCAGGTGTGAACAGTCTATTGCTGTATTAAATTAACCATAATACCATGCATGATTGTTTTAGATGCATAGGCTGTAGATTAAAGGCACAATATGTAATTTTTTCTATTGGGGGCGCGCCAGCTTTTTGTCTGATGTTATTCCTTTGTCTGGAATGTTGTACAGTATGGCATTCAACATATCTATCTTACATTTATTCAATTAGCTGTCTATATTGCACAAAAGTAACAGAATACTCGCCTCTCCACAGATCTGACCTGTAACTTGTCCTGGTGGGTCACCCTGCTTGCTTGGCCTTCATGGAAACAGATACGTTTAATGCCATACAGTTGAACATTCCAGGGAAAGCAATAACATCTCCATGGAAACAAGTAAATGTAGGACCTCAACCAAAAAAGTTACATAGTGCAACTTTATTAAGAAGCTGAATTCCAGATACGATACATTTTTTTCTTGCATTCCTTTTTTCTGTGAAGCTATAGTGTAACCCAAGGCTCAGTCACACTGTTCAGTTTGTCTTACAGAATGTTCTTTAACACGGTAATGCTGCTGAAAAGGGGACACCAATCTGCACACCTGTAAAAGCACAAGTGCTGACATTTGTTGGCGAGACGCTACACTGCATAAATTTGACAATAACAGAACCATTCGATCATCTCTCAGGTAATGTGCGAGGCGCAGATGCATCCCTACTGTCTGACACCTCTAAAGATATTCATATACAGATTAAGTGATACATTTCAACATTTGAAAGCATAAAGAAATGTGCTGTTTATGTCACCTTTAAGCCTATAGTTGTAATAAGCAGGGCAGCTCTGACAGTCTGGAAATGTCACCTCTTCAGATATTGTCGACAGTGAGTGCGTTTTAAAGCGAATTAAAGGGCTGTACCTGATTTTTACAAAAAGACAGAACTAGTTCATCTTAAACAGTAGCAGTCATTATTGGTGAGTTATTCCTCACTTACCTTATACATTCTGAACATTTTAATTATTCACTCCGATGAGTTTAGAAACGCATTTCACAACTTTCATAGGCCAGAAGTGAGTTTAGCTGTGAAAAACTAGCATGCTAAAAGCGCACGTCCTGGTTATCAGAGGGTAAAATGCTCTTGAGTTGCTTGGCTTGAACCTATTTTTTTGTTTCAAATTTGAATTTAAAGGTGCACTATGTAACTTTTCCCACTGCCCGTTTGAATCCATGGAGATGTTATTGCTGTTTACACTTTTTTACAGTATGGCATTCAACTTTTTAAATTCAGTTACAGATGTTTTCACTTGCTAAAAACATGTATTCCTACACTGAGCAGGGTCACCTCTCCAGAGATGTGACGTGTAACGTGGCTTGTTGGTGTAATCTTCTTGGCTCCATGGAAACAGACTATTTGGAACAATCTCCAAATCTTCAAGTTCAACAAGAATATTATATCATTTTGAATGAAAATCTGAACAATCTTAGGTGATGGGAGATGCACTGTAGGGAGAATACATCAGAAAACACATTTGGAAATCCTCGTCATGCAGGACTGATGGACTTGAGTGAAAGAGGCAGTTGTGTGAGTGGTACACTCATGAGAAGGTCATGAGGGGGATGGTTTTGTTGCACACGTCTCTGTAGTTTGCTAAAAAACCTTGAGGCTTCATATGAGGACTTACTTTTTCAACTGTTGATCTGTCTCAACAACTCTAGTTCAGTGTGTTCCCATGTGTTTTAAAACCTTGAGGCTTCATATGAGGACTTACTTTTTCAACTGTTGATCTGTCTCAACAGCTCTAGTTCAATATTCATGTGTTTTGGGGAAATGATTCCTGTCTGATTTGAAGGATTTTGTGAACACCTTTTCCATTCAGAAGATATAATATTTATATTTGGATTGGATTATTTCTATAACAACGGAGGATCATCGTGGGCGGGGGAACAGGTAAGTAGCAGGTAGGCGGGCAGGGGAGCAGGTAAGTAGCAGGCAGGTCCTGGATAAACAGGTAGGTATGAGCAAAAATACGTCAAAATCAGGAGATAAAAAAAGCGTTAATGACTGCTAGTAGCAACAAACTGGTGAGGAGTAGCAGGGCTGCTGAGCTTCTTGCAGGGCAGTGATAAGTGATTGTTGCCAGCTGTTGCTCTGGTTGTAGGAGGAGCTGCCACGCCCAGGTAGGTGGAGACATACAACACACAGAAAGGGAGGGAAGAGAGACAAAATAGAAGGCCATGCTGCAGACTATGGCCGTGTCCAAATTCGCCAAATGCACACTTCAAAGTACCATTCGAAGTGCCGTTCGAAGTACCCGCCCGTCTGTGACATGCAGTATCATCTGCAATACATTACAGTAATTTACTCACACACCAGAAAGTGTATAGTAGTAGTAGAAACTGTAGTTGGAACTATTGTAGTCAGGACCCATATTTCTAACATGAGTATTGTCACAGTAACATTAATCATCTTTTGTCATGTTAATACTTTTTCAGCACACATTTGACTGATTCTATAGAACACCATCATCATTGTGCACCATTCTGTTTACATATCCAAACAGAACCCCACAACTCTATACATGTTACACCAGTGGCACAGTAATTATGCATGTACACCATTGTAATTGATGAGAAACGTGTTCTATTTTGATGTAGAAGGCTTAAGATGCCTCTGGGGTTTTTTGACACCAATCCACTAAGGAGCACCTGGAACGCATTCTGGGCATGTTCACGACAGCCAGATCTGCATCCACAACAGAGTGTTTGGGAAAAGATTACACATCTGAACACTTTGTTACTTGGTGTCTTCATGTTAAGCAGTCAGTTGTCTGGCCTGGTTTCGTCTAAAGCAGTCCCCCATCTGTCTCTGTTGTGAAGGGAAAATAAACTAGTTTCTATTCAAAACAGGATGTAATGCTATTGAAACAAACTTGCACTGAATTAAATGACTCATCATCTACCTGTAGAAGTGGAAATGGATTTTTTATTTGGTTACATAACAAAATGGAATAGCTATGTTTCAAAAGAAAGACTTGCTATCAAATAATTGCATAATAAATTGAAATGTCCGACATAAGGCCGCTGCAAAAATTGGCCAGTTTATTTGGGCATATTTTTCCAGTCTATGCCTTTCTCTCACGTTGTCGCTTTTAAATAAGGATCCACCACTTCAAATTGAATGTAGAATGATGCCAGCGGGGAGGCAAAAATTATCTGCTGTAAACAGACTCTGTTCTTTGGGCAATGAGTCTCGATACTGTCACGGCTTCACAGGGACCGGAGAGAGTCTGCCTCCGCTGCCACTTAAACCATCACAGCACTACACGCACGTGGGCAGGGTAAATCAAATGCTTTTACCGTGTGATACTCTTATGGTCAAAAACAGGGCTCGATTCCCGTGGTGATTCTATGGTGGAGGTGGAGCTTGCATCATCATATATGTGTCATGCTTCTGTAATTATGAGAAATGTTGAAGCTGGACTATCAAGGTTAGTTCCACCAAGGCACTGCAATGAAATTACAGTGAAAAACATCCAGTCTCAATTTGACTGGACTTGCTTTTCCACAGATCCACTTGTAACTTGGTCTGATGGTGTTTACCTCCTTGACTCCATGGAGACAAGTTTAATGCCAAACAGTGGAACATTTTAGGCAAGCAATAACATTACCATGGAGATAAGCAGATGGTGGGCCTTTAAAGGTCATAATAAAACCAAAAGTATTCATATTTTTGCTGATACAAATTATTCCAGAAGATACCATTTGTTAGCCGAGTAGTAGAAAAAATAAAAATTGTTGATATACTATTGCAGTAAGAGACTCCATCTTGAACTTTCTAAATTCTGCATTGGAAAAATCAGTCCAATGTTTGGGGTAGCCTCACGCTTTTGAAGGTGCTGGTATGTGCTCCATAGTTTATGAATAAGTGCCCCTGCAGGTATTCCACCAAGCATAATGTTTGTGAGTCCAAAGGCACCGTGCCAACAGCCAACACAAAATGATGAAATATTTAAGAACTCAGAACACTCGTGGAATAACAATGACAATGTTTAGTCCAACTTCAAGTTTCATACTGAGGGCTGTAGCAGGTCAAATTTGAAAAGCAACATTTCTGAGATTCGAGCTTTAGTGGAATTGCTCTAATTGTTGCACAGCTAAAAGATCTTGACCCATAGGTAACTTCATTTTTAAAAGTTTACTCGAGGATTGTAAGCATGTTCTTGCATTGCAAACAGCCTGGGGCTCAGGGGCTCCCATAGCAGCAGAATCAACACAGTGTTTAGTCTGTGCCGATGGGGCTGGGTCCACACAGATCACATCTCATGGACCTCTAAAGCACTAAATGAAACAGATACAGTATGTTTACATAAACACTGTGGGTCTCCAAAGAGAAACTCCTCTGACAGCGCTCTGTGCCGCAGAGAACTGTGCTACAATGGGGGTTCATGCAATGTTTCTAATGTAAGTTTTTAAAGCTCCTCCAAGGCATTTCCCTACCTTGCAACATCCAGGCATGGAGTCAATGCAATAAGCACCTATTTCAAAGGAAATGATGTATCCTTAATTACTTAAATTGGTGTTCTCTGGATAATCTATATGTTGCATTGGTACAGATGTATTTAAAAAGTGTGTTCTGGGTTCACACTTTGTAACTGCAGTGATTTACACAGTATTTGCCCTTTGCTAGACACTTCAGATCTGTTTTGACTACTAAAATATGTCTTAGAATAAGTAATACAATATAAAACATAAAAGTAATACATTTTAACATAACTTATAAGCCAACAAGATGAAATTGCAAACAACACACTGCTGCTCTTGACAAAAAGAATGACATTGTTGTTTTCTGCCCCACAAATCCTATGGTAATGGGGCTTGCACAATTTAATTTATTGCAGTTTCCTCTTTTAATACACTTAATGTTGCTGGCTTATGTTGGCTTTTATTGCAAAGTGTTTATAACAGCTTTTCAAATTTTCTGACAAATGGCACTCATACATTTTTATACAGGCGACTTTTTTCCATTCACATTGCATTTGTGTATCGCCGCAAAGTAAGCACACTATTGATTAACTGTCAGCAAAGACTGCAAGGAGACTTTTATATTAGCGGCTACATACCAATCTGCAGTGTGCACAACCATAACTCAGCCTTTACTGAGGATGGATTGCTAGTGTAATGGAAGAACATAACATGCTAGCAACATAATCCCTGTGATCACCAGCCCTTCCCAAGATGATGCCATTGTTGTGCCGATTTGTTGATGACAAATCAGGCACAATCTCTTCCGTCAAATGTGCAGCTCATCTCCCCTCATCTTTTTGGTTTCCTAGAAGCTGCTCTCTTATCTGGTGGTACCACTTTCCTTTATTCCATTGCTGAAATGCGTCTTGTCAGATGAAGTCTCTCGTAGTCTGGCACTATTTTGGAACACTTGAGTGCTTAACGGCGCTCTGCCTGATGTGTGACTGGTAGACGGTCTGCATTGGTCCAGAGTTATTCCTCATTTACTGTATGCATTCCGCATGATAATAATTCACCACGATGAGTTTATAAACATGTCTCACAACTTTCAGAGGCCAGATCAGAGTTTTGAGTCACGGTAATGCTAACAACAACTAGTATGCTACAGCACACTTCCTGATTCTTGGAGGATAAAATGCTTTATAATTAGATGCAGACAGCACACAGCAGTCTCATTTCTACCTTAAGAGCTACCTAATATACCAATATATCTGTACTGGGGTTAAACTAATTTTGCTCAACAACACAGGAAGAAAATTGGGTACAGCCACTTTAACCAAACTTACTGAAGTATCATTTACCTGCATACTTTTCTGACATCAAAGAGTAATGTTTTTTACTCTTTAGTTTGGTTATACTGTAAAAGTTTGGTTACTCCTCCCACTGTGAGTAAGTCTAAGGACAGAAGTTTTATGATGACACTTTGTCTTTGTTGCGTTTTACTTTATTGTCGTACTTTGGAAATATAGAATGATTTGTCAGTTCGATTGCATTAAACCTGGGGTACTCGACTGTCTTTCTCGGAAATGAGTAAATTCAATTTTACCCCCACAGAGTGTATTGTAAAAACTGCACTTCATCTCAAAATCAGACTGCAGTGCACTGTTACCTTCCAGGATAAGAGAGGATTGGCTGTGCTAGGACGGTAACTATTTACTTTTACTTGATACTATTTTGACGTGATATTCATATTTTTACTTATTCCCTCCTCTGTTCCTAAGTACTTTGCTTTCTTCTATCTCTACATGCAACAAGAGGGCAGTGTTTTAAACAAGGACCAAAAGCCAGCACCTTCACCTTCACTAAAGAGACTACAAAATGGAGGTCAAGTGTCCTCTCTGCTGCTGTCGTCACTGCTTCAAAAGGCATCGGGTAATCAACGGTGCCAAGGGAACCGCATCCGTATCACCATCTCCCCCTTGCTCCCTCCAAATCATTGCTCTCACTAGTGGAAAGAAAGCCACAGCTCAGCAGGAGTGGCCTAGTTTGAGCCCGCACTGCCGTATGCTTCCGTCTGGATGATTTCACAAGATCCCAGTAAGACTAGGGCTTCAAAGCTCTGGTCTTCAGGGTCCAGACCTCACAAAAAGAACTCTTTTATACCCTTAATGTCTTTGGTTTCAGTGTAACAAAGCATTTTAAATATTCATAGGGAAACCATAGAGCTAGCATAACTCCAGTTCAGTGCATCCCAGGAATGGCCACTTTGTGAGGTTTGTGAAGGGGACAGGAAAGTTGCCATGAGGTCAAACTAATATGTATAATTTAGTATAGGCCCTAGGAGTATTATGTACACAAAGCCAAAGGTTGGCAATTTGAAGGCCAAGACAATGTTGAAAAAGGCATTTCTTTACTTTGCCTTTGTAAAAGTGTGAGAAGTGACAGAATAAAGTGACTTTGAGGAGAGTAGCAATCTTCAGGACAAAAGACTCCTGCAACCTGGGCATCTCAGCCAGTGTCCAGGGGGAGCAGGTGAACTCTGGAGACCCAAAAGAAAAGCCTCTTAAATCCTCACTCTTACTCTGCTCTGTTGTTTGGTTAGTGGTGAGATGGGCCATTCCCTTGAAGTATTTTCTCTGGAAGTATATTGTGTAAAACATCTGTAGCACCTCAGAGGTCCATAGCTAGCTCCCTTATGAAAAAAAAAAAAAAAACTGTGAGAATTGCATTGGTATTGGGGGCAATTTCTTGGAGCCCAAAACAAAATCACAATAAATAATTAAATAAAATACAGAAATACATATTTACAGACAGAAAGAAAGTGTGGTATGAAAGGTAACCTTGAATTTTACAGCCTAGGTAAATGGCATCTTGCATTGTAACAATTCAGTACCCTCTTTGTTTTCCTAAGATGTTGTGTCACTGCCTGGCTAAGCTAATTATTTGTAGCATCATGAAGTCAATTAAGTTCCTCTCATTTATTAAGCATCTCACTCCAACCTAGGCTCTCTTCTTCGCCGCAGGAGGCCGTGTTTGTTCATTTCCCACATCTCTGCACAGGATGGAGCGCGCTGCCAGGATACAAGTCACCAGTACCCCAAAAATAGGAGCCGCTTCTCTGTCTCCTGCCCCCCCACTCCTCCCACTCCCCCCTCTTCCTCCTCTGGCTTGGCTCTGCACCCCACAGCGCGCCGGAGCTAAGCAGACGGCTGTCCAGACTCCCCACATCATTACATAGGAACCACACTGGGAGAGGTGTGTGTGGGTAGTGTCTGTGACTCACACTGTATACCAATATCCATCTCCATATGTCAAGACCTCAGCCAGTCACCAACCATGCAACTGTTTTTTTTTTTTCAATTCATTTTTGGCGACCTGTGTACCCATGTGGCGTCCATCCCCTTCTTATCACCTCAGATAAGATGCTATCTCCGGAGAGACGCTTCAATTACATTCGGCTTGATACTTTTACGCAAAAAAAGCATGTTTGGATGATACAATTCAGGGGGAAAAATCTCAAATGAAAACGAGCAGCTTTTGTACAGATTCCAATTACATTTTGGCGTATCAGGACGAGAATACGCACTCCAGAGCAAATTAAAGGACTTGCTTAACCAGCCACCCCCCCAGCAATTCAATTCAATGCTGGCTCGAAATCACTTCCCGACGACTTGCTCTGCCAATCTCGCCATACGAAGGGGCCGCGATTGGCCCCGGTCTATTTCTGAAAGTCTAATAAGATGAACCCTCGCTGGCCTGGCTTAGATAAGGAGTCGCTGGAGAGTGTTGAAGTGTTTACCATGTCTAAGACTTCTCTCCCCATACACACTCACAACACTGGAGCTTCGAGTGTCAAAAGCCTTAGCTATGTCCCCATGATGCATGATGCCAAATTCATAGGTTGACATATAGTCAAATATCATGTGAGGTACAGAGGAATGTATAAAGTACATTATTTTAACTTTGCTAAGTAAGTACTTCCTTGAATACATGTTAATAATACAAATAATACAGCTTTTGTATGGTTTATACAGCACAACTTTAGACACACAAAGTTGCTTTTCATTATTCATTCATCCTACACTTGGTGGTGAGAAGCTTATGTAGCCACAGCTGCCCTGGGGCATACTGATGGAGGCAAGGCTGTGCCATCGGCCACTCCAACCATCACGAATCACTCACTCACACACCATATTTTATAAAGACGTGTGGGTCTGAAACCACATGTCTTTTTAAATCCTGTCATCCATAATTTCAAATAGGTCAATCAGAGAAACACATGGTCTATTTGTGTCAAAACAAATATGGTGGTTTACGAGTAAAAAGTGAATAAAATAACACAAAGGAATGAGAAACAGAGCAGATATCTCCAGAATCAACAAGCAAAGCTCTAAACTCATATATACCTGAGTTATAGATTTTGTTCTGAATGAAGAGAGTATTTGAGAGGAGACATCTTCTGTATTTGAGAGCTACAAACTGGCAGCTGTTATTAGACAGTCCCAAGTTAGGAGGGTCGTTTGTCACGCTCTGTGGTCTGATTCCAAACCATTCACTACAAACCAAACCTGCTGCCTTTCAAGATGAGATTGGGCATTCTCAGGGTGGTGTGGTAAACTCCTTAGAGCCACAGCTGGTACTGGGCTGACTGACATGACGTGGCTGCCAATCTGTGCAAACGACTACTTCAACTACCACTTGTCACTCACCCACACAGCACATTCATAGTTAGTCAAGGAGGGTGAAGTGTCCAAGGATACTACTGCCAGCCTTCTATTTATAAGATCACTTTACCATCTGCGCCGTGTCACCCAGCTTTTGTCTTACTACTATGATTAGTGGTAGTAGCAAAACAACTGTCAGTATATTTGTTGAAGCCAATGCTCAAATGCCAACAGCTCTATACTGACCCCCTATTATGAATATGATGATATGTTTTGCGTCGTTTACGCTTCTCCCCTTTTTCCACAGGTCACGGTGCCATTTCATCTCACCATGGTAAATTGGCAACTTGAAAGATGTCCCTATCCCATCAGCTGTGGCCCGCTGTGAACGCTTTGTGCATGATGCAAAGCGCAAAATGTCATCAGCAGTGTGGATTCTAATGTGGTGCGTATTCACAAACACGCGAGCATCCTGGCATTTAAGCCGGAGAGGAGGTAGAGGAAGTGCACGGGCGAAATCATAATGTTTTTAAGTATGCACATAGCTTTCAATATGCTAATTTTAACACTCCCACTCAGACATGCACCCATCTCTGCTGGAGTAAATTACTGCTAAAACATATTATTAGTAGTAGGAGTAAACTATGATGCAAGCTAGCACTTTGCACAATTAGCTTGGATTTCTGTGTATTCTGAGTATAAACAGGGCGTGAGTGCCATTTTGTTTATGAGTTATATATATATATCACCATATGACAAATAAGTGTATATAGTATAAATATTGCCAATTATTTTTAGGCTAATGATAAAAAACATCACATCTCTTGACATGTCACAGTTAAACCAGTTAAAAGTAGTGGTTGGGTGTAGCTCCAACCTCTTCATGCTGTTGCTGTGTCCTTTAACAAGACACTTCACCCACCTTGTATATGAATGAATGTGGCGTGTGAGGAAGTGATGTTGGTCGGAGGGGCCAGTGGCAGAGATTGGCAGTCTTGCTTTGATCATTTTACTCCAGGGCAGCTGTGGCTACAATAGCTTACCACCAAGTATGGAGTGAATGCTACTTTAAGTGTTTGGAAAAGCGATATATAAAACGATTGCATTATTATTATCATTAGAACAGCATGTATAGTATATCATTTCAGTTCATATGTTTATTTTCTTAACCATAATAGAAAATCCTATACTTCCTATGCAGAGTAAAGTAGTCCTTTAGTAGTCTATTTATAACTTCACTGTAGCAGCTGTAGCAGTAGCAGCAGCAGACATAACAGCAGCAGTTGTAAAATTATGCCAACAAAAACTTTCAAAGCCTAGCTCACATTTTCTCCCATTTTGTGACACCGAAAACCTCCATCCATTTTTAGACACTGCTCCTGTGTATTTTTAGCTGTACATTCGCAGCAATGACCACATTCTATTTCGGTGATTGCAAGATGGTGGGGCACAATCAGGCTCTGGCTCTGCGTTGGATGATTTACTCTTGATTACAGTGGGTGAGCACCACACACAGATAATATATGTAGGTCTACACATTGCCTTTTATAACCATGACCTACTGTTTAACTCTTTTAACCCGTACAAGTGAGGAGCTATTCATCCGTTCTTTAATCTACTTGGGTTGTAATCCTCTTGCATATAATTCCTGACCTCGAGGCTGGCTTGTAACACAAATACACTAATCTTGTTGTAGTATGTGGAAAGGTACTATAAAGGAGTTAATTTTACTCATGGGGTGTTTGCAGTACATTCTGAGTTATATTACTGTATTTTTGATGTTGGTAAATTGGGTAGTGTGCCAGAGTAAGCCTAATTTTAAAACTGCAGTAGCTTAAAAGTAGCAATAGGTGTTGTAGTACTAGTAGTATGATAATGGACAATGGTGTCAGTTTCTATAGTGCTTTTCCACCTCAACTGGGCAATCAATGTGTGTTTTACATCAATGAGATACTGAACCATTCACACAACAGTACACGCTGACACTGAAGGCGAGGCGGGTTAAGTGTCTTGCTCAAGGACACGGCTACATATGCACAGGTGGGAGATAAAATTGACCCCATGACCTTTGGCTCAATAGATGAAGGCCACTGCTGCCGGTAAAAAATACAGAAAGACCTTCATAGTGGGTTCTGCAATTATGTGGATAGCTCGTATAATATTTAAAGATGCACTATGTAACTTTTCCAGAGACAGGTGTCGCCAGATCAAATTATAGATCAGATCTATGGAGAGGCAACTCACACATAGTAAGAATCACAGTTTTTCAAGGTAGTTTTCGTGCAATAAAAACACAGATATTTAATGGCATACTGTGGAACATTTCAAAGCAATGGCATCTCCTGGAGACAAACAGACAGGGGAACTTCCACCAGAAAAGTTCCACAGTGCACCTTTAATGATATGTATAAAAGGTAATGATATATGAGCCACCTCTGTTTGAGTATTTGAGTACTGTACCACTCCATGTAGAGTACTTTTTCAATGTCTTCCATCTTGTCACAATAAAAAATTACAAACCCGTTCTCCTCCTGTCCCTTTGCCCCCGCCTGCACCACACGGCGCCGCAGATTCCCGTAATTATCCTCATGCTACAGATGGCACAATTTGATTAGACTAAAATCAAAATTTGGGCCCATTTTTCGGGACAACTGCGCACACACAAGTACAAAACCCACATCCGAAAGTTGCAGTAGCCGCGAGGGGCACCAAATGTGTTCTATCAAAGTCATTTCAAGTTGGATGTGGAGAGGGAAGGTAGCAGTAGTGGAGATGTAGGTCAGAGAGTTTCCCGGCTCCTTCTACGCCATCAGATAAAGCCATTTTTTTTCTATAAGTCTGCTTCCTGATGTGCCGCCGTATCTGATGCGCGGGCCGGGTTCACTTCCTGTGTTTGAGGAAAATCCATGTCTTGGGAGGCAGCTGGAGAGGCCATGTCACAGTAATTACCCACCAGTGCGATATTATCTAGCCTCACTTATCCGCTAATGGCAACTGCAGCTCTAGACCACTATTGTGGCTTTTATCTGCTTTAGAACGCAGACTGACATGGGCTTATTTGGAGATTGATTTCATTTTATTTGACTTAACTGAAATGCACAGATTTAATATGAGTGTTTAAGCGTATTATGCCGGGAAATATTTGTTTATTTCTTCCTATTAGCAGCTGTTAGGGGGAGGGGGTACAGCAGGACAATGAACGGTAGTTGCAGACTGAGAGCGGACACAAATCCCACGAGACAATGACATCATTTTCAATAAGTAAATCTATAAATATACATGTCTGCATATTTCTTTTGTATTGAAGTATTTTATATCATGGTCTTTACTCTTCATTAATTTCAGGCAGCTAAATCTCCAGCAGGGCCCAATGTTTTCTTTTGGCCAACCAGCTGTCTATATACGAAGATATAACTGCACCAAACATGACTACACGGCTCTAATAGGTTTGTTTAAAAAAATAAATAAAAATGCTGTGGAGTTTTTAATTACATAAATTACACAATTTGGGCAAAATAATTAAAACTGGCCCTTAATATCATCCCAAAAATACTGGGATAAATTTTATATTCTAATATTCCAAACAATCTGCATTAGCCACAGAAACACCCATATCAGCCGATCTCTAATTATAATATGCTCAACACAATTAGAAATGCTTGAAATATTTGATTTGCATGTGCAGTGAATACAAAAATGTAAATGTCTTTCTTTTCGATTGGAATAATTTCACTTTTTCACAGTACAGTGAATATGTCGCCTGTATTCCCACAGGCATATATGGAGCTTTCCTACATGCATACGTGTAGAAAAACTCCTCTGTGTTGAGAGGCTAACCACTCTGCCACTGTGCGCACCTATGGAGAAACCACACATAATCGTAATCAGTGTGTACATTTAGATTAGCCTTATGCCTCTGTCCGAACAAGTATCTTAAGGGTGTAATCCTGCCCTGACTGGCTGCCAGACTGTCCTCTCTGTGACCTGTCCTCTGTGCTTCAGGCCACAGTTCAAACTCCATACAGGAAGTGCACCACTTCCTTGGCGGGACTTTCCATTGCACCATTTGTAGTAGTGTGAAAACAAATGCTCCATTAGCTTCCCGGCTAAAGCTGCACGACCTTGACTCACCTCGGCAGTGACCCCCGAGAGCGCGCCGCCCCTCCCCCCGGTGCCAGCCCAGTGCATCCATTTACCGCGCCCTGATGGATTATGGGTAACGGCCCGGGGGCTGGTTTCACTATCTGCTTGTCCTGACCCATATCTCTCTCTTTCCTCTGCGCTGGTCTAATCCCTTTGTTTCTCTCTTTCACTAGCACTACCTCACAGTCACATCTAATCCGTCACTGCGGCTTTATTTTTCCTGCATTAGAAGTCATGTCATCCAAGTGTCTTCATAATATCCCTCATTTGCACCAGCAGATGTATGAGGCAGATGGGTTGTGTAATGGTTTTTTAGGGCAATAAGGTACCCTAAAAGAATAGTATAGTATGGTATTTATTTTACTATTATATCTAGTATATTAAAGGGCCCATATAGCACTATGTTCCTCATCAGCTAGACTTGTGTTTTGTTTTATTCACACAGAGCATTTGAGCTTTGGAGATGTAGACAGACTAATAATAAAGGGTTACTCAAAGATGTGAATGAAACAAAACACAACTCCAGGTATGTCTTTGAGGAGGTAACAGCATTATAACATGGCTTAAAGCTCACAAGAGTCAATTTTGCTTATTATAGGACATTTAAGTTGTATTATTTCAAGAAAATTGAAGTAATTTATAACTTTTTGAAAGAAAACTCCAAACCTGAAATCCGCTCCAAATATGTATTATTTTTGTCAGGGGTTGGGTTCACAAATTTGCTATTAATCTTTTGGAAACAATTATAGTTTTTGTATATTTGAATAATGCCTCTACTTTTAGTACTAGTGGAAAAAAAAATTACTTTAGATCATGTTTGCTAATGGAGACAAAGACAATGAACTTTAATATGGTAATTCAGGGCATATTACCCATAAACAGCCAAAAACATCTGCATTTGACTGTCAAAAGGTAAATTCTACCACAGAATTCCAACATGTTATAATTTTATGATGTCACATGACTCAACCTGACGGTCTTTCCATTTGTTATAAGTTAAAAATAATCAAACTAAACAACTTTAGTATTACAGTAAATGTAGATATGTTTTTCTTTTTGCAGAATGGCCCTATTATCCAAACTGCTGTAGGATCTCCTCCAAAAAACAAAATTCCGTAACTTCCGTCATTTTGAGACATTTCCATTAAGCTGGCTCGGAATTTATACCTAAAATGAAGACATGAAATCCTCTCGCTGCCAAATCCAATTTATTGATCTGCTCAATAGAAGCTAATGCTGTGTGATGCATCAACACTGACAGTTTCCCCATCAGAGAATGACTGCACATTTTGGCTTGGTCTGTTTTGGCCACAACAAACACTGTGCAGTTCATATCTGCTGGTGATCATGGTGGCTTTCAGGTCTAATGTATTTTTAATGTACTTTTAATGACACTACCACTAGAATGGGCTCTATTTATTTCCATCTCTCATTCACACTGTTATATTTGTGCAAACAGTTGGAAATGCTAGGTTCCCGAGACATACAAAGAACTGGCCAAGGTCCCCCGAGCTGTTCTCCTCTACTACAAGCCCAGTATCTTCCCTTTTTGAATAAATAAAGGTCTGCATCTATTAAACATGGATGTACACTATATGTGGACGTATACAAACCATAAAAATACATATTAATGTGGGGTTATAATTCAGCCAATGCATTATATGGCACATTTCGTTTGTCCTAGATTGAAAAAAGTCATTAAAAAGTCATTTAAAATACAAACAGATCTAAAGTGCAACCATAAATATGTGATGATGTGGAAAGGTTTAATGCAAAGTCGATTGCCCATGTTACATAGATAGATCGTCAACATTCCCAGGGGGTGTGAAGCTAACTGGAGGCACTGCTCTGTCTGAAACTCTTTTTCTCAAGTTAGCTTTAATCTGAGCTTTGTTGTAACACAATCTGTCCATAAAGAACTGACTTAATTGAAACTACAATGGCTGAGACGATTTGTGCTCTTGAACAAGTCTTTCAATTACAGTCCCAAGCTAGCTAACATTAGCCAACTGTTTTTCAGTTAGCCACTCTCTCAGTTTTTGTTGGACATCAAACACCTAAGCATATACCCTCATATTGATCAGAGGCTTGTGAAAACTAGTTGTTTAAATACATTTTGTATTTTTGTCTTGAGTTTTCAGACTATCTCACTTTTTTACAGTGTTTGCTAATGTGTGCATTATGTCACCATGGTAACTGCTGAACATTGTTCATGTAGAACATCCCCAGTGTGAACTCACTGCAAATTATCAATAGGAGTATGAAGAATTGGGTTGCTTGTTTTTGGCACTTTCTATTTTGAGGTGGTGTATTAAAAAAAAAGCTTGAAAAACATGCATTCTTACCTTTCCACAGATCTGACCTGCAAATGACCTGTGGCATCATCTGCTTGTCTTCTTGGAGAGAGATAATGCCATGCTGTGGAACATTCCAATCAGAGTTATGGCATCTCCACGGACCCTCCACTAGAAATGTTATACTCTGTGTTGTAGATCACCACTGAACTGCTATATACAACATAATTAATATGTATATGAAATCATTTATTAAAGTGTGGCCAACATTGTCCCAAAGTAAAACTAATATGTTTTCCTCTTTGCTCTGCACATAATCTGTTGGTATGAGTGACTGCATTGCCAGCCCTTCTCTCTCTCTCTGATCCTCATGCATATTGCAGCTTGTTCAATAGATTTGTGTTTATTAAACTTCCAATACAGCGCTCTATAAGATCCCTTCTCCTCTCGCCTCTGCAGCGCTGCAACGCTTTGTGATGCTTAATAACGTTAGCCGTCAAGCCGGAGCGATCCCAACACTTACTTATGGAATATTTTCATTATTCCATAAGTCTGAATTCATTACTCACTCTCACGTCGGATATTTGCCTCCAGCGAGAGAGAAAATATTATCAAATCTATAACATCCTGGGACTTCTTTCGGAACATGAAAGAAAGGCCCAACTGTATTTGCACCACTGGATCCAGAGCTGTAGTTATGTGTGGAGCAGACCTACTGAGTCAGGATGTTCCATGTTAAAGATCAGACGCAGTAAAGGGAACCAGGAAGCAAGCTACCATCTGCCTCTAATAAAAAAAAATCTCAGTGCAGAAAAGTAATAGTTAGATCGGTTAAAATGAATTGAGTTAAGAATGTTTTTTGCTGATTTGAGTTGGTATGAATTGACAGACAGTTTTATAAGTCAAAACTACTCACGATAGATATAATTCTCATATTACCCTAAGTTGTAGTTACTATTAAGCAAAGGTCCCTGTGGTAGTTAATAAAACAGAAGTGAAACAGACTTGAACATGACTGTAGTTAACATCTGCGGTTGCACAGGCCCTTGACAATGTGTTTTATTATATTCAGCTGTGCTTTAACTGTTCTGTCTGTTAGCAGTTAGCTCCTGGATCACTACTGTGTCCCCCAATCCAAAGTATTCCACATCTCATCACTGATCAAGGGGAAGCTCTTTTACTACAGTAATCAATATCAATTGAAACTGACAGATTTTTTTTTTTTTTGTAGATGCAGAAGATAGAATTTATTACAGTACAAAATGGCTGCTTTGGGGAATGCTAAAAGAATGGTTGGGTTTAACTGGCTTTTAAGAGGCCAAAGGAGGTCGTAAATTTACTGCACGGCTGTTTGAAGACAGGTCATGTTTTGTTTCAACATGTGGATACATTTACATGGACAAACTCCCCAGACTATTCAAACACAGACACAGCACAAGCTGGGACTTGGCAGCAGACTCCATAACTACTCAACAAACTGCTGTCCGGCCGCAGTAGGCCGGCGTGTATCATGTCTCCACGTTTGATCGACAGTCTTGGACTGCTTATTATGCAGTTTCTGTGAGCACTGTGCAGCACACAGCCCCAGTCTGTGCGAGCAGCCGCTGACGAGGGAAACTGTGGGAATAATTGTGTGTCGCTCCTTGTTGGCGGCTCTGACGGCTGCTGAATCCCTTTGTGGAGAGCTAACAGACTTGTTTGAAGTCTCTGTCAGAGCAAAGTAAGAGGCGCATGCGCACGGTTCATGCTCGCGCTGCACGCTCCCTCACATCTGCACAGCTCTGAGCTCTGAGGCCGGAATGAAGAGGAGCAGGCACAGCATCAGAGCTCAGGTCTGACCCCGACAGATGGAGACAGTGTCCAAACACAGCCTGTTCACCTCTCAGCTTTCAGCCCACAGACCCAGACAGGCCCACAGACAGGCCCACAGACACAGGCCCACAGACACAGACCCACAGACACAGACCCAGACAGGCCCACAGACACAGGCCCACAGACACAGACCCACAGTTACAGACCCAGACAGGCCCACAGATGGGCCCACACACACAGACCCACAGATACTGGCCCACAGGCACAGGCCCACAGACCCACAGACACAGGCCCACAAACACAGGCCCACAGACATAGGCCCACACACACAGGCCCACAGACACAGGCCCACAGACACAGGTCTATATTTGTCACTCAGAATGCTCTTTGAGTTATTCACTCCATTTGTTTTGCTGTATACTGATGTGCTGTTTATTCTTCCTTCCCTCTGACTTTGCAGCATTGATCAAAAACAGGAGAAAATTATTTGCCTAAATTGCCTGGCAGCGTTTTATTGACCCCGCAGAGGTCTGAGTTTGTGCAATTAATTCAAGCATTGTTTCCAAGATGTTTGTAGAGCACAAATCAAAGACAGCCAAAGTCTTCAGATGGCGTTTCATCCGTTTTTCACTCATCAGATGGGGACTATTTTGGACTAAACTAATGTACATAAAAGCAGACAGTTGGCTTCTCTTATTGGCTGTCCTCTCAAGCTCTTCATCTATAACAGGATGATGCCACATATATGTTCAGAGGAGTTTAATTTCGGGTGATACTTTCCATCTTGTTAGCTGTTTTAAGTGGAAGTCAGTCAGTGTGGCCGCGCAGTGATCAGAGTAAATGCTGAGCGGTATTTGGTTCACTGAAGTGTCACTAAGTGATGGATGCCTCTGGAGTGAGCTGGCCTGCAGTTCAGCTCTGCCTGCTGGGCAAATGTGAAAAGCACCAAGGGTTTTAGCACTGGTTTTCACAGACATACTGGACGTGCCATTTGAGGTCACAGAGGAGTAAATATAGCCCCCAGAGTGTGGGGTTCATGACCGGGAGCCGTGGAGCCTGGGCATATCATTAGGCTCCGCTAACCAGGCTAGGACAGGTGAAGGGCAAACGAGCAATGCCAGGGAGGAGCTACAGCAGCTGGAGAGCAGAATGATGCAGAACTAGTTTGTCTGAAGGTCTTGAAGGGTAGAGTTAATAGACTGCAAAAGTAAAGCTTTCTTGCCTGAGGCCTTTTTTGTTTTGTTTAAGGGTTTGCTACAGTCCAACATTTACTTTTCAAACATGAGGCACTCTACTTGTCTATTGTCTTAAAAACATGAATAACATTCATGTTCATTTAAAATGGTTTTAAGAGATCCAAAATTATTTCTCACTTACCTTACACATTCTGAGCAGTCTAATAATTTACTGCAATGAGTTTATAAGAGCTTTTGACAACTTTCAGAGGCCAGATTAGAGTTTTGACGTCACAATTGCCGGACAATAGAATGCTCTACTTCGATTTTATTTTTTACCTCAAGAGCTGCTCATACAACATCTGTGCTGAGGTAAGACATATTTTGCTCAAATACATGGAAAAGGGCCTTTTATTACTCTTGGGGTTTATCAAGACATATATCTACTCCTTACTACTGTAGCCTAATGGTTGTTGCAGAAGTAATGTAGCCTAGGTCTACTGCCTGTCTGCCATGGCAAGATTATATTAATACCTTGGCAGACATCAGCACATAGTACGGGCACATATACATATTATATGGTTCACTGAGTTGAATATATGTATCCCTGTTTCTTGCACCTTTTTCTACTTCTGTGTCAAAAATAGTGGAAATGCCAACCCATTAATGCAGCAAACTGTTGCATCAGATCCAATCCCTTTTTTTGACAGACAGGTGGCAGGTTCGGGCAACAGTTGATAACTTATTCTGAACACAAACTTTTTCAGTTGCAAAGTTTCAAATTTAATGATTCAGAAAGTCTGTGTTTTAGCAGTTAATCCAGCTTGCACGTACATTCTAATCAAAAGTCAGTTTAAAGTCTAAATGTAGCCTCTAAATCCCCTGGTGCCTTCTGACTGACAGTTATAATGATTTAAAAAGACCTCAAGGCTATATTTTCCCAGCGGCTATAACATGTGCATCTATCAATACCATATGCGATGAAGCGGTTTACTTTTCAATCTAGTCGCTTCACACATGCTAACGCACGCTAACCCCTAAGCACACATTGATTATTTGCCAATTTCCACCCTTTAATGAGTTTGCATGTTGTCAACTTCATTTTATCAACCCAACTTGTATCTCAAAGTCCAGAACTTTAAAAAAAAATTGCAGCAAAACATAACCGGGTCAATGAAAGGCCTAAAAAAACTATATCAAAAATGAAACGTAAGGAGCTCTCAGGCACTCTGATGAAATCAAATTAGCTCGCAGGCAGAATAATGTTGCTAGCTCATGCGCTACACCGTGTTACAGGATCTGCAGTTTTGTACATGCTTCAACAAACTTTACGGTATATGATTATCTAATTATCTAATGTATCTACGCAAGACCGTGCATTGTCTCTTCTTGCTAACACTTTGCTGATTGCTTCTGAAGTGAAGGAGCGCTACCATAATCATTTCAAATGTCATGTGTTATAAGCTAACTTACTAAATAGCTGTTATAATGTTGCACATGAGTCATAGCTTAGCATACGGTGGATGCTCACGGAGTTTAATGTAGGAGAAATACAGTAGAAAAGTAGCTATTGAGTAATTTATTCCAGTTAAGGCACCATTTAGTTTATATAAGTAACCTTGCAGATTTATGAGTGCTTATTCAGCTACATTTTCAGCAAAAAGAAACTGTAAATGTAATGTAATGTACTGAAATGTACTATTCTTTTGACAACTCTTTTTTACTTGCCTCTTTTCACAGACCACTTATGGCTTAACTTGAACCTGTGAACAAGGGTAAACAAAAAAAAACAACAAAAAACACAACATGTAGCCTGATTCCAGCCACAGTGAACTGGATTTCTTTATCTCTCCTAAAAGTGAACATGGGCGCACTTCCGGCTCCATCGGCTCCAACTCCAATTCACTTTCTGTTGAAAAACTGTCACCCCCTTCTCTTTAACTGCTGCTCTCAAGCTTGTCATTTTGCTCTTAAAATGTTTGATTAACAACAAGGTTTGATTGACAGCGTTGCTAAGCGCCCGCTCAATGCTAAAGCAGCAGTGTGGGCAGGAAGGGGCGTTACCTTCAACAGCCTCGCTCTGGATTATCTCTTTGGTTGCTATGATACTCGTGGTCGGAATTCCAAATATGGAACTTGGCTCCAAATTCAACTAAATTCAATTAACTGCTAGTCTCGATGAGCTTCATTTGACTGGAGCCAAACCCACAGGTGACATCACACACCCTTAGTCCACTTCTTTATACAGTCTATGCTCTACGTTCAATTCCTCAGCAGAGACTAAATATAACCATTATTCTTAGGGTATAGGCTACATGCCATATTGGTATTGGTGTGGCTGTGGTGCTAATGATTATGCATACAAAATCCTGAATAACTTGGCTCTCGAATGCATTGCTACACTTTAAAACATTACACCCAACTGCAGCGGCCACTGGGGGCTTAAGGGTACTAGTTCACCCAAGGACCAGTGCACCAAGCTCCACCAACATGGTTCGTGCCAAGGGTCCAGAATTTCATACTACACCGCTGCCCAAATGGCATTCTCTGACCTCTCCTATGGATAATATGATGTCTTTAGTGCAGATGAACATGACTAGATAAAGGGAGTGAGCTAAATAAATGATGTTTATTATTATAGCCTCGGATGGTAGCTAATGTGCCCAAGGAGGGGGTGGTAGGGGAGAGAGATGAGCAATGTTAGTCATGCTTCCAGACCAAGGCACTTCAACATGGGCCCCTGTATGGGTGGGTAATAGCCTTGACAAGATAGCAGTGTTGACCTCTTCAGATTTAGCAGAACATTTTATTGTATTTTATTGTCTGATTGATCCAGTTGATCCATTGATCCTACTTTAAGTCAATCGTCAGCTAGGGCAAGGGTGTTGGGGATCATGTATCTATAGAAAGCTAAAATAAGATTCATAAATGGAACCGCTGGACTAGAACTGCCAACAATGAGGCATTCAAGAAGGTAGTAGCTTTTGTACCAAATTGGGCTCCAAAATTAATCACAATCAAAAAAATCAAAATTGAGATGTGAGTGGATATCACAAAGGCTGCAATATTTTAGTACCATTGTTTCCTCCAAAAAAACCAAAATATCTTGTCATATTCTTAATAAAACTGCTAACCCCATAGTTTATAACTGTACAAACATGTTCTGAAATGGAATTCTTCTATTAGTTTGTCAGCTCATATTTCAGTCTTTTTGTCAAGCCTCCAAAATGTCAACTTTGAACAAAATCTTATCATTAAAGATTATACACCCTTGACTATACATAGGCCTAAACACTGTGATGCTTTCCTGCTAGCTTCATCAGACACAGGGTCAATGGAGCAGAGTGTAAAGTGGCTGAGATCTAAGGCCATGGTTTTGGAAAAAGGTGGACTGCCCTCACTATGCTGGTGGAGAGTCCGTCTCAAGTGGAGTTCAAGTGTCCTGCTCAGGAAGGATGGACTATGAGATTGAAGTGGATGTGTGCAGCAAATCTCAGAGGTAAAGTCTCAAAGAAACAATTATTATGATACCATGTGTGTTGTCTGCTATTGAATAAATAGAGAAACAATATTCACGTGCTGTGTAATTAAAATATCTCACAAGTGTACTCCATGTACTTGCCGTTCTCTTTCGGAGTCTTTCTCTCTCAGTAGACCTGTGTGGTAATGATTTTCCAGACAGCCTCTCTTGTCACATGTACAATTACACAGTTCTTCACTTTTGGACACCGATGACATTGCCTCCTCCAATCTCTGCTGGTCGCATTCTGTTCTTTTTAAAAACCCACATCGAACAATTAAACCTGTGATTGGCAGACTTCAGTCGTGGCTGACATATGCTGTCAATTATTATGCAAGGAAATCAGCCAATGTGAAAAATTCAGAATTAATTTAGGACCAGGATAACTAAACTAAAATTTGCACATTTAACTATGTTGGAAGTTAAAATCACCATATTATTATAAACAGGTGTAACCAGTCATGGTTTGTCCCACTAACGACACCGTACGACGACACACCCAGCTGGCCGCCCATGGATCTATTAAATAACCTGCCAACCGGCCCTATTAAAATGGCCATTTGTAGTTTATTTGGGTAGTTGGTGTGTGCAGGTAGCTGTGCTCTGCCTCTCCCACTTCACCATTCGGCAACTCCGTTGCCATTTATTGGGTAGGTATAGCTTGTAATTTTGTTTTATGGTGCCCTTATGCATGCCTCTACCTATTTTGTTGTAGACACAGTGTAACAGTACAGCTGCTATGGCGACTACACCTCGGCCTGTTCGGAGTATCTTTGGCCAATCATCATCCTGTGTTAGGTTAGCGCCCTTAAGTATATATACGATATACTATATAGTATAAATTAGCATCAAATCTACAGTCACAATATGGGCCATTGGCTAACTTTTGTCATTTGTTTTCATAGATGCCAGTGGCTGTTTTTATTTGGTCAAACACTTTGTTTTGGGTTGGAGTTCACTGTGGTAATTGGTAATCTTTTCTGCCCTAGGATCCGGTTCGAGCGAGGTCGTCCGCTGGTGAAGGGTTGGTGGTAGATCGTCCCACTTCAGCCGAAACTATTCTGGTCATTTCTCTTCTCAAGTTTAACATTTAGATTACAACCATTGTTATAGTTTCAGCCAAATTAAGGCTAATCGAGCTCAAGGCTGTAAAAATTCTTGCTTCTACTTTTTCTACCAAGGACCACTCCTGAAACAAATGAAGACACAGCCTAGTTTCAAAGACACCTGAGTCATCAATACTCATATTTTTGTTGGTGTGCTACAGGAAATACCACAGCGAGGATGTTCAGTGTAGCTTAATAAAAAGAACCATATATATTTTATTTTATTTTATTCTTAAAATCAAAAAAGCAGAGACATGTGTTTTGATGTTACCTCTTCATGCTTTCAAACCCTTTCAGTGTTGTTCCAAATGCAATCTGGAGTTGTGGTATGGTGTGCGTGTGGCTGGAGCGTGTAGCAGGTTTAAAAAGCCCCTGTGAAGCACGCGCAGATCTAAATGAGCCATAATAGATGTGTGGGTGACATAACCTCAGTGAAGGGTGTAAGCAGGCTGACAGGAACATCGCTTCTGGCAACTCCTGTGTTGCATTAGTGATGATTTTCCAGGAGGCACTCTCTCTCCCCCTCTTTCTCTCTTCAAAGCGTTCTCTGGAGCCTCAGCCAAAACCGGAAAAGCCCCAAAACAACAAGCCATGTGCATGCAACTTTACCCATAACCCTCTGCTCTGGTCAAATCCATTTCTCCATTTGGGGGAAAAATATATGGGTCATTCTGGTTCTAAAAATGGCCACCTCTCCCTGAGGTTTGCCGGAGCATGTAATAGACTTTTCATCACGTTAGCAACGGCAAACGGAAACTTTTTTGTCATCGCGTATTTTGAGAAGTGGAAAGTACCTACTGTGCATGGTTCTGGACTACATCATTTAGCTACACTTTTCGTACTCGTGCAATACTTTTACGGCATGATAACTAGAAATCGTGATGCAACTTTGGCAGAGTGAATACTGCTGTTGTATGACACTTGTTCAGCCACATTACCTTCTCCAGTTTTAATAATCTGGTTGGTTGCGCCAGGAAAAGGCATCTAACATAAAACCTGCCAATTTTGTGCGATTTGTGCAATGAAAACAGGAGCAAGCCTTAAAAAACTGTTAAAAATAAAATATTAATGTGAGTCATGGATTACCTCCCTGTAGCAAGGAAAAAGTATGTTGTTCCACCTCTGCAGACTTTTATCCCTTTTGTCACTAATCTTACACAAGAGGTTTCCCACTCATGACCTGAATAAGATATTAGCCGTCCTCCAGGTTTCGCTGCGACAAGCCTGGGCTAAAGTCATGCCGAGATTTTGATAATGTGGTTATGCAACCTCTTCTATTGCTTTCCACCTCTGCCTTTCAGACTCCCCTTTCGGCTGATAACCAAGAATTCAAAAGATGGATTTCCAAAAACGCAAGGGATTTACTGCACGCCTGCTGCTGATATGGCGAAGACGGTCACATGACAGGCAGAACAATTACTGCGTACCTGTTCATAATGCCGCCATCTTGCCTCTGCCCCTCTCTCTAACCTGAGGCAGATGAATTACAGCAATATCTTCTTCCTCGGGGGTTGTAAACTGTGAAGCTGCAGAACACAATATGCAAAAATAAGCTGCGCGCACTTTCATTGTGGCTTTGACAACTCCGGTTTCCAATTTTCCCCAGCAAACTTACTCGGAGCAAATTGGATAATACGGCGAGGAAATTTCACCGGTTCTATTTACTGTTAGTTTCGATTTCACACTTTTCCAGATGCTACAATTGGAGAGTCTTATTTGGAGTTTTTTCTTCTCTTGCGCACATTTCCATCTCCTTGTCCAATGTATTAAATCCCTGGTGGCTGAGCCTTGAAATGGCCTCATGTTTATTTAAACTTGCAGGACTGTGAGCGCCCAGTCGCCCCCAATGGGTTTTTTTTCTGTGGTGTTTTCTTACAGCCAGCCAAGCCCCGGGCCATTCATCAGCCCTGGCTAAGTGTAGCTACTGCGGCTAAACTGCACTTCACCACAATGAGCGCGACATCCAGCTCTCCGCACAAACCAGCGGGTGTGTCAAAGAGTCGCACAATTACAGAGGACAAGAGCATGGAGGAGAAGGGAAGAGGAAATGGTCATAGAAAGAGACAGAGGAAATGCTAGTCATCTTAGAGACTAATTTTGGTTTAGGCTCGAGCGCCACTTTGTACCATCGCATGAGCTGGCCTAAGATGGACACACAAGAGCTGTTGAAGTAGAAAAGACCACACTTCACAGAGGAATGGCGTACACTCAGAAATAATGAGCACTAAAGAGCTGGGATGTGTGGAAGTCCGCTACTGTTTGTCTAGTAGTGTACCAATTAAAACTTAAATGTTTGTCTTATAAGTTAAACTCTCCATTTTTAACCTAAAGGGAAAAACCCACATGAAGTTAAGTGTTTTGTCCCAATTGTATTATAGGAGAGAAGGACCACTTCCTACTTCCCGCATCTAAGTTAAGCTGAAAAAAAAAAAAAAAAAACAACAAAGAGAACTTGGGCGAGAATCCAAATTAGAGCAGAGATGAAGATATGAAAGATCAAAACCGGGGATGGAGAAGGGAGAAAAAAGGAAACGGAATTGGCAAATGCTGAGAGATCCTGCAGCGACACAGTGAATCCAATTTTAAAGGCAATACGTGCTGTAGCCAAACGGCTGTAGGTTACAAGGGAGATAATGAAACGCAGAGACCAAAGAAGACAGCACACACCATGGTTTTATATTATCTATATATATCTCTTCATTTATTTTAAGATTTAAACTCACTAGAAGTTGCAAATACAACTCTTGAATGAAAGGCACAGGAAAAATCAGACAATGCTGATAGAATACTCCAAAGAAAAGTTACAGTACAAAAGTGGACAGTTAGTTCACGCACTTACAAATCCCTCCAGGTTGAACTGTTGTTTTGGGCTCATGAATGTAAGATAAAACACGGAAATCCAAACACCATTCTTTATTGCTTTTCCACACTGACAAAGGGTCACCTCTAAAAAGCACACACGGAGCAACTTTCCCCACAGACTGAAATGCTTGAATTTTAGTGATAATTAGCAGTGTGGGTGTACAATGCACTACATAACTCTTAACTCTGGGCATTTGGATTGCCCACCTCAAAGCAGCGGACATCCACCACATACTGAATCAAATGCTATTATTTTAAAAAGATCTCATTTCTGTTTGTTAAACAAGAGTGCATTTTCAGATTATACTTCAATTTGTTGGTCCACTGGTTAAACAAATCAAGCTCAAACTCCTAAGTGGAGTGTTAAAATATGCAAAAGAAATTTCTGGACTGCGAAATGTAGTGTAGGTCAGGCGCTCATCATGGAGCTGTGAAGCATTCTGGAATAGCTTTTCCCTTTTTGAACATTTACTTGATAAATCTTACTGCATTAACTGTGTAGGTTTTGTTTATCAATTATAGACACTTTAAATGGCACTTGAGACCACTAGTATGGAGTTATGGTGTTTTCCCTTTGCCCTGATAAACCAATTAGTTCACCCTGCTTTCCTTTTTGTTTGTTAGAAAATGTGCATCACTTTACGGGCCTCCAAACCCACGCCTTAAGTGTCCTCTGAAATAGCTGAACGGGGGATCAACTGGAGGGAAAGGTGCGGTGACTCTGTACTGCTCACGGTTCTTAATATAACATACAGCCTCTTTGGTATGGACATCTGCATCAGGGGACTGCCACAGCCCAATTATGTCCCTCCTAATCCTTAGTCTCACCCTCTCTGGTTCCTATTAAAAGGGGGGAAAAAAAACATAAAAAAGATGATTGCCATGATCCTGGAGCCAGGAAATGGAGTGATTGATTAGAGAAGCACAAAATGGGGCCTATACAGCTGTCGAGGGCTTTCTTTCCCCTGCATGAAAGCCAAATGCACAGCCCCCTGCCTGGCTCTACCTGCCGCTGCCCGGCCTGTCAGCGGGAGATTCATGCTACCTCCATCTTCCCCATGGCCATGCTACACAGAGGAAAAGCCAGAGCAGGAAAATGTAAACATACCGATCTACTTAAACTCAGGCTTCAAACTTAATATGAACTAAGTAAAAGGAACAGATCCTGGGAGTGAACTCAAACAGGTGTTATGGGTGACTTATTAACACTGTTCTGGAGGACTGAGGAGAGACAGACAGGGCTGTGCTGCTGCAGCTGTGGTTTGGACTCTTTGCATGGTCCAATGATGAATGCATTTAGCTGAACCTTCCCCCTCCCTTTGACAGCGGCAGGCCCACCTTCAGGAAGAGACGTTTACCTGTAACCTCTGCCCTGGTGCTAGCTGTGAATCTATTCCACTGTCACACAGGAGCAAGTCAAACAAAGCTTTAACCAACATTTGATCCAGACACTTCCTGATGCAAGACCGCAAACACTTCCAGTGCAAAGGGCAGCAGTGACATCATGAACGAGAACCAGGATCTCAGAGCTTGGAGTTTCCAGTCTCTTGGCGATTCAGGCTAACGCCGACTCCATGTATTACCTAGCTGTAGCTGAGGCAGAAGCAGCAGCTAACTGTGTGAGGTACTCGCGCAGTTCTTTAGCCGCTTGGTAGCGACCATAGCGCTTTTTGGGTTTGGTGCATTCGTCCAACAGGGCTTCTAGCTGTCCATCTTTGGCTATGTGGGCAGGAGGGTCATGGAGAAGTCCCCCGGTGGTGCCACGCCACGTAGCGTACCGGGACAACAGGTTCTGACAAATGGCATAGTAGTTATGGTCGACAGTGACCCTGGAGCAGAGCGCATCTTTGGAGAAGGACAGGCAGGCCTCCCGGTCGCACTCCTCGAAGCGGCTCTCGTACCATACATCATAGCTCTCTGGCTTATCTGTGGGAGACACAGGATAAATAGGGTTATAAACTACGCTGATCATAAACAACAGTCAGTAATATTAACATAGATGCAGAACATTCATTGCGAGCCTTTATGGGGCCATAAGCTAGGTGCTCACAGCCGTTAGCAGGTGAATAGTAATGAAGGCAGCATATGTGGCTGCTGCGACCTTTGATGAAAGTCACACACTCAAAACGTCCTGCTTTTATTAGACCGCAATAAGCTCACAGCACTCACTTATTCAAACCAGATAGGACTGAGCTTCAGTTATTATTCTAGAGGAGTCATTCCAGCAAAGGTGTAAAATATAGTCACCCATTTCAAGTATTACATTGTTCTGTTTAGCTCCAGCTGACCTTTTAACTACTCCTTTCAATAGTTAAAGTAGATTATTACCCAGAGACTGTTGTCGAGGCTGAGGTGTCACTTTTGATATTGCACCAGGGAACTGAAAGGAAATTCTTTTTCAAAGCACACAGCCAAACAACTCATCTGCTGTTTCATTTGACAGAAATGAACCACTTTGGAGATTTATTGAGCAAATAAAATTCTTTCTCCGGCACATTTCACATTGCTTTTTCCCTTTAGAGAATTGTGCCAGGGTAAAGGAGGCAGCCAAGAAAATAACCTGGAATGATGAGAGAGCTATTGGTTTGTGCATTAAAAAGCCGATCAATAAGATTGTGGAGGGAGAAAGGGAGTGGGTGGACCCAGAGGATGCAAACACATAATCAGTGTATCAGCGTTTGTAATGCACTTCTCCTCTGGCTCATCAGAACAACTCAATCAAACATCCAGCGTTGCCCCCCCTTCCCGCCCCCCACCCCAGAGGAGGAGGGGCACATCAACCTCAATCAGTGCAGGTGATGAAGATGGATCTGTATCAAAAGCACCTATACCACAAACATAAAGCTTGCGTGCCAAGGTGAGGCCGGAGCAATTAATGTTTGGGAGCCGGCCATGCATCACGCCCCTGCGCTGATTGACAGATGGCATCAGGAGAGCGTGCCATTCAGACACAATGAGGAAGCTGCGAGCCTAAAGGACCAAAAAGGGATCCGGTATGCCCTTGAAGTTTGAGAAACTTTCCAACTAAAGTTAAGTTTGTGGTTTATTTACCTGAATCTTCTGTGCTATACTTCTACTGTACCAGACATTTCTGCCACAAATGTATTCATCTCCAATTCAAATGAGCATGAAGAGACGCGGTGTGGTTAAGCTCTGAAACCAGGAAGTATCTGCTAGCGTCCATGTTAAAGAGCCCAGGTGGGTCTTGTCTGCATTCCGCTCACTCGTGTCTTCTGTGGTCTGCTCTGAGGAGGGACACGGGGCTCTGAAATGCTTGTTAGCGTGGCCTTACGAGTGGCATTGGAGGACGGGCCGATTTTAACAATGCATGCCTGTGTTGGGAGTGCATTATTGAACGTGAGAGAAGAGAGGGAAAAGAGAGAAAGAAAGAGAATGACATCTTTCAAGAGCTGCGTGTGTGTTTGTGCAAGCTGCCGAGCGATTGAGTCAGCGCCAGTGAGTGAAGTGTGTGTTGCATTATACAGCGGTTTAAAAAAATCCTCCTCAGATGTTAACAAGTCAATGAAGGGAAATCTCTTCTCTCGCGCCACTGGACTGCGCAAATCCACGGCACATTGTGAGGCATGTTTTTTCTCACTGTGGATGCCCCATGACAACAGTGCACGGCTGTCTGCTCTCATTTGCAAATCAAATAGCTTCGGTTTGGAGTGATGAGATTCACCGTACAAACGTATCCAGTGCTTTCAATCTGAGGATCTAATTGTGTGGATTGGATTCTGCTGGCTTGTGGTGTTTGTGCCATTTCCTGGTGCTGTCCAGCAGTAGCCTGTGACCTCCTAATGCTCATTACAGAAGTCATCCCTCTATGCCCCTGCTGAGTCTTGGCACACAAACAAACGAGAGCCACGTAAACACTGCCAGGTCTAAACTATGAATGAGTGGAGGTAAGAGGCTTGTGCAGTTTCTCTGACTGTGTGGGCTCTCAAATACGGACAGTAGTCTATAGGGTAGTCCTTTGGAAATTAGATTTTTCCCATTTTGATTAAAAAAACAAATTTAGAACTAAAAATGTTTTAATAACAGGTTTATAAAGTTTCAGAAACCAAATCAATATAATAGGATCTTGGGAATAATCAGCTATGTGGTGACTAATGACCACATAGCTGATTATTCCCAAGCAAGCTTCCCAACTTTTAAGATTATTCTATAGGAAAAACGAATGAGCAAATTACTACCGGAACCTCGAAGTGAGCAATCACTGTTGACCTCCATAAAGAGATTGAAATAGTGTCACATCTTGATGTACAACAAAAAGTCATCACCCAAAGGCTGAAGGTTTACAGTGGTTCAGTTCAGAATATCCCCAGTAGTATTAACTCCCGGTTAAGCAAGCTAATCTAATTAGCTTGCAATTCAATCACTACATGTTTTCTGTTTCCCCTTTAATAATGTCCTGTTTAAGTTACGTGTTTATGTGCTGTACTTCATTTATTTTCTAGTGTCAGATTTTTAATTTCGTAAAACTACACTTAATCTCTGGATAAATACATCAAGTATTCCCTCCAACTACAACATCCCCCGAGTCACACCCACCCACCCATAGTTCATATCTGTCAGCTGACGCCAGTGTGGGACCTGAATACACAGCGACACTGCAGTTTATCACTGTAATGGGATTTCTGGAGGTGGGGACAAATCTGGGAGTCTGACTGGGTGGTCTGAGCTCTCTGAAGAGGAACAAGGGGTACGCAGCTGCCACACACACTCTGATGTATGCTCCACTCTGTCCTTGTTACACTTTTATTCTGAGGCTAAATCTGGGCCAGTGGAGATGGCTCGTTATCGGTCGATCTGTGCTTTGATGCAAACAAGCTTGTCAGAGGACTATATTCAAGAGTGAGGAGCACAGCCTAAGCAGCAATGTCCCTCTGGACCCCCCTGCAGACCCCCATCCTGTGAGGAGCTGTTGGCACCAACAACTGACAACAAGCCTGGAGCTCTCGAGAAAAAGCACTGGCTTTAGTTCAGATCACACCAAGATTTTTGAGGATGTTTCTTTGATAAAATGTTGGATAATGAGCACAATACACGTGCTCTTCTTCTATAAGATATTACATTTATTTTACTGTCCAACTTATGAATTCTGAGACAAACGACTCTATATATATTTGAGATCAATGCCCTTGATGTCATTTTGAAAGTACCCCTCTGCTGTGTGTGTACATGTGTACTGTGCATGTGCAGTAATGCATGTTGCCACTCACTCTGCTTGATCAGCCTCTTGTCTGCCACCAGGACATTCTCTGCATCGACAACAATGACCTTTCCGTCCCTCGGGCCGACCGCAAAGTTATCGAAGCTGACATCGAGCAGGTAGAGGGCGAACTCAAAGTCATTGTTGGTTAACTGCTCAGCGATGTCCATCAGCTGACGGGCCAGGTCCACCCTCTTGTCCCACGGAGCGTTGTAGAAGCTCCACAGCTCCTCGCCCACGTAGTTTACAGCCACCACACGTCCACATGCTCCCAGGTATTTGGCAAAGGGCCAGCCTTCATCTGAAGGAAAGCTCTAAGAGAAAGAAGGAAAAAATATACATTTAGTATTAAAACTCTTCAGTCTGTTTTATGTAGGCTCGACCAAAAACTTTTTGGCTGTAAAAGAATAAAATCAACAATGAACAAAGTATTTACAGACAGGAACTTTCGAATTTCCCGAATACAGATTTCAGTTTTACACAAATGCTTGAAGTGAAAATAATAACAATTGCCTTGGGTAATTATATTAGGCATAATGATGGGAAATGTGCTAACCGATCATGGGAAACAGCACTAGCTTTGGTAGAACAGATTCGACTGAACAAAAAGAGCCTGTTGTATAAAAGCCCTACAGCCATGCGCTGGTGTGCGCTGCATGTATTCAGTGTTCACAGACGTGATGGAGGTGATTTGTGGTAGCAGCAGCTGGCTTTCACAAAGCCTGATGTCGGGACGCAGAAACGGTCCATTTCAAAACTGCTGCATGATGTTGGCAAACCACGTTTTGGGCAGTGACAAGAAACCTCTGCATTACTGATTCATACATGAATATCACAAGCAAAGGGAGTGATATGAGCACTGATGTAAATGAGCCAGTCTGTTTGATATTCTTCAAGTAAAACTAAAGTCATCTGCGTCATTAGCCATGAAGGCTTATTCTATAGAAATGTTACTACAACACGTATTAGTATTTATGTCATGCTGAACAACCAAGATCTAGTCTATTGTATGTTTTATATTCAGGAGCGCTGGTGACTCACACCTCCTCTGTATCTTTCTCCTCTCGGTCAGTTTCAATACCACCGAACAGTTGGGCATATGAATGGAAAACAGTACAATAAAAACACTTTTGTCTGCAGCCTACACAGGCTTCAGCCTGCCATCTTTTCCCACAAACACCCTGCCGTATGCTAGCTTAATGATTGCCCACAATTCCTCTGTTCCAAATGTGGCAGGCGGCCGAGGCGAGGCTCAGACGGAGGATCAGCGGTGCTTAGTTTTCCCACAATCCACCGCTGCTGCACCTGTCTGAGGGAGACTGCAACAGCTCTGAACGGGAGGTGTCAACTACTACCGCTGCTCCCTCTCGTTTTACACTATAGTAATCCAATACTTCAACTGCCTTTCAATCAGTGACAAGGCTGCAGTTTCACTATGCATGGCTGCCCTAACACTCTTTAAACATGAATGAAATACAAATTATTTAAACACACATTTTAACCCCCTGCTGACCACACAGCTGCTACACCTCAAGACGTCACCTGGACAGCTGTGTGTACAGATTGGAGCATGGCCGACTAGTAACAGTCGAGATGCTAACAAAGCAAAAGACACATCTGAGACACTTTTCACACCAGGAAGTTCCTTTATGATGCTGTTTAGATTCTTTTTCTATGCATTTGTAAAACTCCAAAAATTTGAAATGTTCCAAATTATCAAATTGCAAAGGCTGCAATTATTTAGGGTAGTACATGTTTTACCCAAGTAGAAATATTTCTAAAAGTACCACTGTGTGCTGTTGGCATCCAACTTTAATCAGCCACAAAGTAGGAAGTAGCTGGTGAGCTGTCTAGTCGTTCTAGTCTAGTCGTTTTTAGCAGTGGTGTGATGACCAAACTCTGCTTTGGCCTCTAAATGTTGCAGAGCTGCAAACAGTTTAAAATGAACTAGTTCTGTTTTTCCAGTAAAAAACAGGTACAGTGCCTTTAAGAAAGCGGAAGGCTGTATAAAAATGATACAAGTATGACTCATTTTGTAACTCTGTAAAGTGCACTAGTGTAGCTGTTTTGGTACAAATTCACACCTTGGGCGCATCTCCTGTTCCCATCAGTTTTAGGAGAGATCCGGGCCCAAAAGGGGAGGACAATGATAGAGTACATGCGCTGCAGTATGTTTGAGCCGATTTCCCTGAGGTGACCCAATCAATTGTGGCCCAGACAAAAGTCTATCCAGGAAAGAAGGCTGCGGTGAGCTCCCAGCAGCAGTCTGTCTATCTGTCCGTGTGTCTGTCCCTCCCCGTCATCCCGAGACTTGGGAGTGAGTCACCACCGGCAGCTGCAGCACTTCTTTAAAAATCTCCCGGCCTAATCGCCTGCCTGTACATTTTCTGATACAGCAAAACCTGACAGTAACAGGAATTTGAGAGCAGACGTGTCGGAAAAAGTTGAGCAAAAACTGAGGATAAGTGTGGAGCAAAATACTGGGGACGAAAAGAAGACAATCCCATGTAAGTGCAAAGCTGCCAATTTTCAGATTAGAGATTAAACGGGCTGAATATCAATGCCTTTCTAATTTTTTGAACGGTATCGAAATCTGTGTTTGAAGCTGGATCAGTAGGTACATCCCTATTAGGAGCACATCCCTGTTACCCAAATTCAAACCTCGGATTGCTTTATGTTGCGCCAAATCTAAGCGGCTCTTGGTCTTGTTGACAAAACTTAGCCTGTCCAATGCTTCGGCTAAACCCGCTTTGTAAACCGCCATCCTCTTTCATTCTCAGCCCTGCAGGCGAATGGAGAGACTTGGGAGGAAAGGATGGATAGTGGCAGTGGGGGTGGCAGGAGAGAAAGAGAGCGGGAGGGAGAGAGCAAAAGACTAGGATGGAGACAGCAAACAGTACAGACAAACAGAATGTCTTTCACTTCTCCGCTCCACTGGACAGGAGGAATAAACCAGCAAAGACCTGCCTGCTAAACACATCTCGCTCTTTGTTGTCAGGTTGTGGCCTGAATGGGAGCAGAAGTGGAGCGACAGCAGAGTGGGGGAGGGACAGGGTACAATGCCCCACGGCTACTTTCAGACACTGTCAACGGCTCTTAGAAAAACGCCTTCAAGTCTCCTCAGCCCTCATCCGCGTTTCTTAACATAGAAAATACTGCACTCACAATTCTCAGTCTTATTGCGCTGTCAATTACTGGCTTTGACGATTGTGATGTGCTATTTTTATGAGCTTCCTATAGGTATGAGCAAGTTAAAAGAAGTGCTTGTGAACAATGTGTGCAAATTGAAGTGGGTACCTGAGCTGTGGGCTGAAACTATCAGAGGTTGATAAATACCACACGTGTCCCACCAATCATTCTCCCTTAGCGCTCTTTAAACGGTTACTCTGCAGAAGTCATTAACGTTTGCAATGAGGCGTTGAAGGGGGCTGGGTGGGATGAAATAAATTGGACGGCCCGGCTTAATATTACTTCCAGCGCACCATCTTTTAGTGGACTTTATGATTGTGTGTGTGTGTGTGTGCGTTGAGGGACTCGCGCAGGTACTGAATTTTACTAGCTGTCTCCCAAAGATGTTATGCTTTTGAGATTTGCTGAGGCCGCACAAGTCCCAGTGACTTAGATTTAAAAAGGTCTTATCATTTCTGTCACTTCACAAAAAATAAAAAAACACTTCATATTTCGCTGGTTAGCAAAGCTTTTAGCATAAAACCCGGAGCTAAAATGTTCACGCAGCACAGACGTTTCTGAATGTTCTTTTGGCAAGTCATAATGTCGAGACAAAATTAGAATTAATAACAAGCATGAAAAATAAATGAAAAGACCAGTAAATTGAACTCCACTATATTATGTGCAGAAGGCGTATAAAAATGCTCTTGTACCAGACTGCGGTGTATGCAAATGTAAATGAACACATTGGAAAAGGGGTCAAAAATAGTGGATACACCTGGGTGCTGCGCTTCCATTACTGCAGATCACTGCATCATCCTGAAAAAGCATGGCCGGGCAACAAGAACAACCCATATTTTATCAGGAAGGAAAAAGTTTTCACGATTTGGTAGGTTGTCAGTTTTAGAGCAAAAAAAAAAAAAAACACACACTGTACTGGACACATGCTAATCACTGGAAGTATAAAGTAAAGTTGTTACTATGGTGACCTCCCTGCTACTTCTAGGCTAAGGTTAGGCGGTATAGTTCTGGTGTTGCAGTGGAGCAGCATGGACTGGCTGTTTGTGCCGTTAATACAGCAGACACAGCGGCATCCTCTTGGGGGAGGCTGGAGTGGGCTGAAATGAAACAGGGCCACAGACAAATGGGCAGCCTCTGGAGAAGAGGATGAAACGAATGGAGCGAGAGGCACAGGAACACACACCTGCGCCCTGACATCTGCTGACAAAGACGTGCCCTTCTACTGGGCCACTCAGGGAGGGAGTGGGCGCCACTTCCACAGCCTCTGAGTGTGTGTGCGTCTATGTGAAACTGTATCCCAGTCTATGTGAATGAGAACATGCAACGTGACCAGGCCTGATAACAACCTCTATTCACAGGCCGAGTAAACACGAGCAGCTCCCCAGATATTTCCTTGGCCGCCCTGCAAAGAACCCTGCTCCATCAAACACACACACAAGCACAGCGCACAAGCGAGAGATGCACAAACATCAGGCCCCATGTAAGACCAAAATTTAAAAGGAAGTCATCGGCCTCTTCTTCCACCACAACTGCTTGTTGTAAAAGGAAAATTAGTACTTTGCAGCACAAGTCATTCATATGGGATGCTTGTTAAAGTCCTGCTCTGGGTGCGGTGGAAATTCTCAACATATTCTATCCTTTACAAACCCCACTGCTTTCCGGCAAACAAGTTAGAGCACGACTGTAAGGAGTCCAGTGATCAAAGGTAAGAGTGAGGAAGTGCAGCAAACATTTTAACCAAACACAACAAATGTAAAAATCTAACTAGAAATGGTAGAACTGGATGAAGATGTGAAAAGCCTTGTTCAAATGGAATTAACCACATCTACTCACCAAAATGTAAAAGCAAAGACCCACGCAAAAAAAAAAAAAAAAAAAGAAAAAAAAAAAATGACCTTGTGTGTCTAGAGGATGTGTGGCGAGTCCCGTCTGGCTTTGTGCTGGCCATTTAAGTTTAAAATCCACTCGCTTAGTCCACAGCAAGAGCTCTGGCCCCATAGGGGAGTCCACGCTAACTCCTCACCCTGGAACACATGATGCTGCCCATTTCAACTCTTATTACTTTGCCTCCCGCTGCCCGAGCTCAGCTTGTGTTAGATTTCCTTTTCTCCTATTTTTGTTATTCGCAAAAACGTTCAATACATGTTTGTTCCCAAGGTAAGAACCAGAGCTGCATAGAGAAAAAGACATGCGCTTATATGTATCTGAATTTAGACTAGACCCAAGTTCTTTGTAAACGTCAAAGCTTGCCACATCACTGTCTACAGAAGTGGTGATAATGTTGGGGAAAAAGTGACAGTAAAACAGAACTATAGTTTCTTGTGTGTGCTGGGAGACTCAGAGCCAAAAAGAAAATGGGTCAAAAATGCCCAAACTGTCAGGTATGGCACTGCAGAAGAGCAATGGCACCGATAATTCAGACTTCCAGTGATCTGTGATAGAAATGGGTTAGCCGGGTCTTGGACTTGGACTGTGACTGGAGAGAATGAGAGCAGGATGAGGAATGGCAGCATGGGACCGCGCAGCTCAGGTTGCTAGCACACACTCCGCTAGCTGATAACCAAAACCCCCTCTCCCGTCCTGAACCGGAGCCACTGTGCAGAGAGCAGTTCATAAATCCCCAGTGCTGGAAGAGCAGGAGAAAATGGAGTCATCAGCAACTTAGACCTGACTGTTTGTGGGGTACAGGGAACACTGAGGGCCTGTATATCAAGCTCCAAATACTGTTAGTGACATTCAGTTGAAAAGAGTGTATTGTTGAGAATCAAACCCAGGACCTTATCGTTATGGGGTGAGTGCAGTTTCCTCTTTTTTCATACCAGCAAATATGTATGCCCAGGAATGCTTCATAAAATTAAATGTCTTTCTGTCATTAGGGTGTAGCTAGTGGTCCTTCAAAAAACTTCAGCCACAATGCCTAAGAAAACTACAGCTCTCTGATCAATATTTTACATCCTCTGGTTTGGAAAAGTGCACCTTCATAAGTCAAGCAGAAGGTCAATCTGGATACAGTTGCTACAGTAGGAAACGAAGGGGTGGGTGGAAGTCCAAAAAGGAGCTTGTGGGTAGGATAAAGGCAGGCAGGCGGTGGGGGCATTTACCTAACCAAACACAGCTGTCATGTGAGTGTGTGTTTTAAGAGAGGCAGAAAGAGAGAAAGGATTATGGTAACACAAGCAGTCTGGCTCATTCAAGCCAGAGCGAGAGGGTGTGGAGAGCGCTGTCCCCTCCTCTTCCTCCTCTACCCTTTTCCACTAGGGCCTCCATCCAGTGAGGGCAGCCAAAGTGGGGAGTAGGGCCCAGATAACTCCTGGTCTTATCCTAACAGGATTCAGTCTGTATACAAAAGGCTGGCAGAAATAATGAAAGGAGGTTTGGGACCACTTGAAGCAGGGTTAAGCGCCATATACAAACTCCTCTCTCATGTCGGGAGAGCATCACAATCCCCCCCGACTCTAAAACAAAAGCTGCTAATCACAGACTAGCAACTTAACTAGTATTTATGGGCTGGACCTAAGCCTTTCAAAAGGGCTAAGAGACGACTGGCCTTTATTAAAAACCCCATACAGCAAAGGGGTAAGGGACGATTAAACTAATACAGCTCAAAGCAAAACAGGTCAACAAGCCAAAAGACAGAATAAGAACATAAACAGTAAAAACGTTTCACAATCTGTTTACAAAATTAAAACTTATTCCACACCAAGACCATTTGTGTTTCAGCACTGAATCATTTCTGTCTATCAGCACAAGACAATTCCTCTGCTGAGGCTTAATAATAAATGACATTAAGCTTTAAGGAGATTAGATTTATGGCATGGCTGAATCACTGGATTGTGTTATATAAAAGTAGAATGTAGTTTGTGAAGCTTTACAATACTGAGCACTAAATTGTCATTTCTATAAAAGGTCAGGTGAACATTACGATCTGAAATGCAAAAGGTTATCCAGGTGCAGTAGGTGATAGCATGCACTTCTTTCATGTTATGCCAAAAGATTTGTTTATATTGGCTTCCTTCTGTAAAGTAGATGAGCATTGCAATACATTATGCGTAGCCTCATTAAATTGGCAGCATAAGGAGCCACTGCCCCTTTTTCTCCTTTTTAAAAATTCAAAACAAGCTGCTCAGAGAGAAGGTTTGCTTTCACATTTACGTAGAACACTGTAGTTAAAATTCTTGGGAGGAACGGAAGATAAGGTCAGGCATCTAATCTCTGCGTTCTGCCTCTTCTGTGATTTATTTATCCGCGATGTCAGACGTCTGTGTTGTGGGAAAATACAGGCGGCGTTGCGTGCAAGGATGATGCTGACGACGCGGTGTCAGGTGCAGCCCGGCCCGCACAGCGAGGCCGACGGTGAGGAAGACGTGGTAACAGGAACGAAGTGGGAGAAGGGTGACGAAGGAGCGCGTTGTTTTGACTCAGCCAAAAATGAAGAGCGCCGCTGTCTGGAGTTAACCCCACAGGCCTGTCACATCCCATTCTCAGCTTCACTGAGCAACACGGGGCGCAGGACCAAAAAAGGGTGCGTGTGCGGTCACATGCTTTTGGCTAACTCACCATACTTAATGATTCGGAAGGGAGGACCGAGCTAAATTGGACTAATTTAAAGATTGGGCCAGATGTGCTCATCAGGCAAAGCCATCACCTGATGAATCAGTTGCCAGCGGAAAGGAGCCAACAGTAGCAAATGAGGTTCTATGGAGGAAATGAGAAGAATGCTACTCACTTTCCATGAAGAGAGATCATTGTCAAACAAGAGGCAAAAACGTAAACAAATGCATTCATCTTATAAAAAAAAGCATCTATAATGTAAAAAAAAAAAAGTAGTATATCTGAGGGTCTATAGAACATCT
>KN474196.1:0-10460 GCA_000787095.1 Periophthalmodon schlosseri | reverse complement strand
TAACATTTACATTTTATTTGGAGAATTGCAGAGTTGTTACTTTGCAGCTGATGTCATCAACATTCCCTGGGCGTGTGATGCTAACCATAGGCACTGCTCTATCTGAGGCTTGTTAGACTTTAATCGGATCTTTATTTTAACATAATCTGACCATAAAGAGCTGAGTTAGCTGGAACTACAACAGGTGAGATGATTGTTGCTCTCAAATAACATTACAGTCACAAGCCAGCTAGCATTAGCCCACAGCTTTTCAGTTAATCCTTTTTGTATTTTTTGTATTTATTTTTTTTTGTGTAGTTTTCAGACTATCTTAAAAAAAAAACTTTTTGGCAGTGTTTGCTAATGTGAGCATTGTGTCACCATGGTAACTGTGGAACATTACACCATAGAAATACATGTAGAACACTCCCAGTGTGATGTCATTGCAAAGTATCAATAAAAATAAATGCTAAATTTCATAGAATTAAAGATTCAAAATATTTCATAGAGGAGAATAGTACTCAAAATTGCAACTATGGGAACATAAAAGCAAAGCAAAAGGTTGAACACATTACCATGGAGGGAGGAAATGGTTCTGTCATCAAAAAGTTCAAAGATACTTATCACTGTTTTTGTGTTCTTGGGCAATACACTTCACCCACCTTGCCCATATATGAATGTGTGTGGTTGAATGTCTTGTGCAGGGCAGCTGTGGTGTGGAGTCAGTGAATAATGCAATCTAAAGTCTTTCTATACATCATGATTTATGTTTTCAGCTGTGGGCTCTCCTCTCCACACACCTGACCTGTAACTTCGCCTGATGGTGTTACCTGCTTGTCTCCATGGAGACTGATAAGTTTAATGACATACTGTGGAACCTTTAAGGCAAAGCAATAACATGGAGAAAAGCAGCTGGCAGACCCTCCGTCAGAAAAGTTACACAGTGCACCTTTAATGGGATGCGACCTAACCTTTGAACCTTAACCCTGTTGTTAGCTTGGATTGTCGACCAGTCTGCCAACTTTGATTACACAATAACTTCCCTGTAAAATTAAGTCATCTTTCTCTTTTCATTGTTCAAAATTAGTTTTCCAAATTTGAAGCCAAAAGTTTAAAAGTTCATTTTGAGTGAAAAATAGAGTTATAAACATAAAGTAATCCACTTTCATTACCTTTCTTAATTATGACCTCCATGTATTTGACAGGATGTCTTTTACGTTATTTTGGCTGTAATTTACTGGCAACCCAAACCCAAACCGCTTATTATCCTTTCAACAAAGCAGTGAGCAAACTGTCAAGCCCCATGCCAACCATCTGATTGTATCATTTATTAACACAACAGTGTGAGTGTGTGGAGCTACCGGCTGCACAGCCTTTTACATGGTGTCTTCACAGTTCAGATATTTACCTTCAGGTCATGCTCTGTGTTTGTCTGTTGTTCATTGATTGAGTAATATTGACGTCGCGTCTGTCAGTCGCTGCTTTGTGCTGATAAAATATTTAAAGTGTAACATGAGATGAGCATAGTTTCCACAATATGTCAAGGTTTTTGCATTGTTCTGTTTTCTCCATTGTAAATTTTAATTTGCAAAGGTTATTAAGAAAAACAAAAAAACAAAAGACTGCCAACTTATTGGCTCAATTCAATTCAGTCACATAAATGTTTACGGAAGGTCTGCAATAGATCTTTAGTGCTTCCTTAGGAGTCGACTTGCACATTTAAAGCCATATGTGACTTTTTTGGCCAAAAAATTGACTAAAATAAAAGCACGTTATAGATGCTTTTATTGCACTGAAAAACATATAAAAACATGCATCCTTACTCATAGCATGCTTGCATCTCCACAAATGTGACTCTTATTTCGCCTGGAGGAGAGCGTCCTTCTGCTTGTTTCAGTAGAAATGTTGTTCCTTTGGCCATAACAGCTTGTCAAAGCCTGACCTCGTCAGATCTCAGAAGCTAAACAACGCCGGACCTGGTTAGCCACAGTGAGGCGCCAGTGACAAAAAACATTTTTGTGTCCTTAGGCAAGACACTTCACCCACATTGCCTAGTATGAAAGTGATGAGTGCGTGAGTGCGTGGGTGGTGGTCAGAGGGGCCGATAGTGCAGATTGGCATCTGAATTATAACATAAAACTTCTCTCCATAGAATGTTCCAAAGTATGGTTTTAACTTTCTACTTCCATTAAATCATTTATACCTTCAGAAAGTTACATACTGTCTCTTTAATGAAGCTGTGTATTGATTACTTTTATTTTACCACTGACTCATACTTCTTACTACCAAATAAAGGTTACTTTACTAATCCCATTGCCACTTTGACATTAATTTAAGTATAGGCCTGCTGACTGGTTGTTGGAGCTTCTGACTATTTTGCGTAGGCTAATTCATTGACATAGCAATAAGCGCAGAAATTAGCATGAATGCTAACAACCACATAATACACTTTTCTTAAATCTAAGAAAATGCTTTTGGAATCTCACGTTTTAGAATAACAGAACAATGACATTTTAGCACCACAAATACATAATTTGACTTTAGAAAACTGAGCTGGAAGTTAAATATTGACTATTAAAACTCATTGGCAATAATCATGTATCTGTACAGCCTTCAAACATATAACATCATGTTTTCATTTTGCTTTCTCATTCAAATGAGTGGGACAGCACATTTATATCTGTACCAGGCTGTGTGAGCAACTGCTCTAAACACGTCATTACTGGGATGGTGTAATAAGGCGCTTTTTATCATAATGGTAGTTGTTCAAATAACTTTCCTGCATTAGTCCATTTGTGACAGTGTTTGGCCCACAGCTGCCTGAGTGAACATTACTCAGACAAGTTCATGTTAAGATTTGACAAAGCCCTGAACCCTCTCCATCACAGGTCTCTGTCAGTGATAAGGAGGCCACTGCGCATTTATCATTATGGGGAATATTTGGACAAAACTCCTCCTCTGTGATTTCTACAGAGAAACTAGAGACACGTGTTACAGACTGCAGCCAGCGTGAAACAGTGTTAAGTCCCAAACTACACCAGTCCCTGAGAGAAAACACTGATTTACAACATGTTTGACCCCATTAGCCCCCTGTGCACTTCTGTATCCAGCACAGAGGGGAGGCACTGGGGCTTTCAATTTATCTACAACAGGGGTAACGAGTTAAGGAGTTGACATTAAAGAGGCACTATGTGACTTTTCTGGTTGGCCAACTGCTTGTCGCTATTGCTTTGCTTTGAATGTTCCATAGTATGGTGTAAACACTTTTCATTTATTCAATTATAGAAAACTTTATTGCCAGAAAATACGTGGTCGGGTGGAGTTACCTACTACATGGAAAGTTTTGTGCCATTTTCTGGAACATTCGAGGCAAAACAACAACATCTCCCTTCAAACTCTTCAAAGTTCAGTATAGGCCCTTTTCACGGCTAGTTCCGGTTCTCTCAAAAAGTGCAGAGCTGCTCTTCCTGCTCCATTCATTCTCTGTGAAGATTTAGCAGAGTCGGCTAAAATACACGGCTATTTCAGGTCCTCTCAAAATCTGCTCTCCATTCATTCTCTGTGAAGATTTAGCAGAGTCTGGCTAAAATAAAACAATATTTAAATATCAGACAACGAACAGCAAGTTACAGATGATCACAGACGGCACATTAAGACCTTTATGATGATGTAAGCACTTAACTGGAGGAAACGTGTGTGTTTATAAAAGTAGGTATTTGTGTCTCAAAGCTAATGCTAATGCTAACCTAATCTAAATCTCAAAATTGAACAAAACAACTTTATGAACATACATCTAATGACAAGTCCATTGTTTTTCTATGCAAAATGATTCAGACTGTAGCGCTATTTTAAGATCACTAATTCATTTTCATTTCAGTTAGCGTTAGCATTAGCGTCAAGACACAAATAGCTACTTTTCTAAACACAGAAGCTTCCTCCAGCGAAGTGTTTACGTTGTAGTAAAGTTCTTGACATGTTGCTGGTGATGATCTTTCTGTAACTTGCTGCTGCCTGGTATTTAATTATTGATTTATTTTAGCACGACTTGGCTAATTTCCAATACACAGTGAATGGAGTGGGAAGACCGGCTCTGCACTTTTCGAGAGAACTGGAACTAGCTAGTCAGCTGTGAAAGTGGCCTATTTTACAGTAATAATACTTTTTGTCACTATTCGGTTTTTTGTGAATTTTGTATTGTTATTGGCCTTTAAATATGCTTTGCTTTTGGAATCTCACGTTTTAGAACTTAAAACTATGACAATGTATGGAACCAGACATTATCTTCTTACTTTCCTGAATTACAATGGTGAGGAATAGTTTTAGCTAATCACGATTGTGCCCTGACATGTTAGTGCAGTTGTAGTGAACGTCATTTGGTAACAGAATGGATTAAAACGAGTCGGGTGATGATTTGTAGACTTAAAAACTGTACAGGGTTTCTACCTGTGACATAACAATCCAGGGAAAATTCAAACTGCATACTTCAGATTTTCTGATTCTCTGGCGTTTTACAGAGGATTACTGAAACCAGAGTGAATTAAACTAAATACAACTACAGGTGTGCTTTTGAGTTTTCTGATGTGTTCTTTAAAATTGTTACACTGTACTGTATCATACTGCATTATAATCTTATAACTTGTATGTATTTACTGTAGATGCCTCGAAAAGTGTACAGCCTGCAGGTTAGAGTGGATATTTGACTTTATATGTATTATTTCAGCTTAGATCCGGCACAGTGCAGGATGTGGGGCAAGCACAGAGGCCACTGCTGCACAGAGCTGGGAGCGTTGCATCAGGACCATGTTTATTTCATAACAGCTCTCCCCAAGTCTCCCCGGCTGTCAGTCTGGGAAATACACCCCCCTTCTCTTTCTCTCCCCACTCTCTCGTTTCTCTCTCGCTGTATACCTGCTGCTCGTGCCTCCTCCTCCTGCTGCTGCTGGGGTAAACACACAACAACCCACCTGCAGCTACAGAGCTCCTGCCCTCACAGATGCCCCATAATAAATCCCTGTTTAAGGTTCAGGCCTGGGTAAAGCCTGTACCAGGACTAGTCATGAATGAAAAATATGTGACCAAGAATAGAAACAGTGGTGCAAATCATGAAAACTGATCTCCAAACATAAGATGAGATAATGAACTAAAGACCTCCACCAAGGCATTACAGTTCCAGTGAGGATTTCTTTGCCCCTTTCTCATTCATAATGTTTCTGTTATGTGCAACAAACAGTTTAACGATACTGGAGCATAATAGTGATATAAAAACATATCATTTGCTGCAAGTCATACAGTGTATCTATAAATGGACATAGCTAACCTGCTACCCGCTGCATTCCAAATAGAAAGTGAGCATGGGCGCGCTTCAGGCTCCGTTGCTCAATTCACTTTCTATTGAAAAACTGTCGTCCCTCTCTCTGTAACTGCTGCTGTGAGGCTTGTCACTTTGGTCTTAAAATGTGTTTTTATTTGGCTATTTTATCCGGAAATCAAGATATGAACATTAATAACAAACCAATGAGGCTCCTTCTTTTCCCCGAGGTCGCTCTCACTAGCGTTAGCAACAGGTTTGATTGACACCGCTCCCGGCTAAACCAGCAGTGCGGGCGGGAAGGGGCGTTACCTTCAACAACCTCGCTCCGGATTGGCTCTTTGGTTGCTATAATACTCGCGGTCGGAATTCCCAATATGGAACTCGGCTCCAAATTGGCCCCTATAACTGCTCTAGCCTCGATGAGCTTCATTTGACCGGAGCCGAACGCTATGAGTGACATCACACTCACTTCTTTATGTAGTCTATGGTATGAGCCTAAACCTCATTTGTTTAATTGTTTACTTTTATAAATAATTTGTAATTCAATTTTTTTTGTCTGAATAACTGGGATTCTCTAATTTACAAAAATAAATAAATAAAAATAAAAAAAAGTATAAAACAACCAACCAAAGGCTTATAGTTGTTGCAGTTAGGACTTTAACCTGTCATCAACAAAACAGATATTGCAGATTCTTGTTCAAATCACTCTTACTTACTTACTGGCTTGATAAAGTGTACGAATATCCAACTAAGACAAACACAATCCACAAATGTATGAATTCAAATAAATGAGTTTTCAAATGTGGACAGCCCTTCTCCACATGTGTGTTTGAATAGCAGCTGAGGATATATTATTCTAGGCAGAAGGGTCAGGCTTTTAGTTGAGTGCAGGGGTCAGTGAGGCACATTAGGCCTAATATAACAGCTAAGCATCCATCAGCAGGACTATCCCCCACTGCTCCCCTGGTACCCCGCGATGAGAGACGTGAACTGGGCCCGGATACAGACCCCTCCCCACTTTTCCTCCCTGGGGTCCCCCTCAGTCTAACCCTCTGTCTGCTCATGTGGAAAACAGCCTGTCCCAAAACTCTGAAATATTTACCTTCAGGCTATAAAAGCGATTAAGTATAAGCAGATTGGGTAGAGTATCCAAATATAGCATTCAAGTAAAGGTACTGTTAGTTAATACAGCTTTCAAGTAAGTAGTAGTAGCAGTAGTAGCAGTAGTAGTAGTAGTAGAAGACCTAAAAAATTTGAATTACTAAATTAAAAGTAAAGTATTATTAACTATATACCGGTGCACTATGTAACTTTTGATGGAGGATGAAAATGCTGTTGCCTTGCCTATGTGTATCTGTAATGTTTCACAGTATGGCATTAAAGCAAGTGGTGCCAAGCCAAGTTACAAGTCAGATCTGTAAAGAGGTGACCCCGCTCACCCTAAGAATGAAAGTTTTCTCAAGGTATTTCTGAGTGGTGCACTTGTAATTGAATAATTGCAAAATAAATACAAGTTTAATGCCATATTGTGGAACATTCCAGGCAAAGCAATAACACTGCCACAGAGACCCTGCACCAGGAAAGTTACGGAAAGTTAAGTACTGCATAACTGTTTGGAGACCTGTGTAATCTGTCATGTTCAAATCTTTTAGTATTTTCAACACTTTCGAAATTGAAGTTTTCTTTTGCTAGGGATCATACCTGGATGACACCGAGAGTTTAACCAAAACTCAAGTAGTAAAACATATAATTCGTTCAAAAAGTGAATTGAGTAATCCCAAGTGAAAGAACTGTACTACTGAAGAAAAAAAAAGAACTGAATACTTTATGACATCTCCCCCTTGGAGCATTTGAGGAGACTGGAGGTGGGTCTAATGTAAATAGACCTGTCAGGGCCTTGTTATGGTCAGGGAGGGGGTAAGAAGTGCTCTGCTCAGGACGCCCTGGCAGCCTCTGGGCCCCCGGACTAGTGTGATTCATAGCTGGCAGCGGGACAGAAAGAAGAGAGAGGGCGGGAGAGTGAAAGAAAGACAGCAAGAGAGAGAGAGAGAGAGAGAGAGAGAGACTGGAAGAAGGAATCCAAACACGGGACCCTGGTTCACATGTATCTATGAAATCTTTCCAGACAGCAATGGTGCATGGGAGACCAATGTTACAGTGGGGAACATGAGAGTAGATTGCGAAAACATATTCTAGTTTTTTTTTGGGGTTTTTTTTGTACAGTAAAAAAGGGGTTCCGTATAAACATCTTTGTAAACTCAGACAAAACATTAGTCAACATTTCCAAAGGTTAGTGGTTTGATTCCAGCTCTGACCAGTGCATTCTGACATTGTGCCCTTGGGCAACACCTACTCAATGTGGAGCGTAAATGAGTGATGAATGAAAAGTTTCGGGCTGATGCCTCCATGCTGTTATTAAAGGTCATAAAGGTACTCAATTTTGAACCATGAGTGAAGAACAATTTTCAGAATGAACTGTTGGCTCCACCCACCCAGACACTTCTTCTACTGTTGAATCATGACAGTGAAACAACTGTTATAATCGTAATAGTATTTTGATCATCATAATTGGGGAGTAAACAGAGTCTGAAATCTGTCTATAATAAAAGACAGTGGCATTATTAAAGGTTCTATATTACACAAAATTGACTCTTGTTAAATTTAAGCCATGTTATAATGTTACCTCATCAAAAACATACCTGGAGTTGTTTTTTGTTTCACTCACACATGTTTGAGTAACACTTTATCATTACTCTGTCTACATCTCCAAAGCTCAAAATGCTCTGTTCCACCTTGTAATGTCACAAAGCAGTAGTTTTCAAGTTAACAGCTCCTTTTACCTTTGGTTCAGTAAAGAGTGGCAGTTCCAGGGCTGCAATTATCCAGATGATTCAAGTGAAGCTGTATGGAATTAAAAACACAGGTGGAGCACTTTCTGTGTTACCACATGACATCACAAGGTGGAGTGTTTTCTGTTTGAGAGAAGAACTCAGCCTAAATATGCAGGGTTTCTGTGTTAAATATGTGTGAATGAAACAAAACACGACACCAGGTCTGTTTGTGATGAGGAAACATTATAACAAATCAGAAAATGGTGCAATATGGGCCCTTTAAGTCAAAATATTATTATATATTTCAACAATTCTACATAAATGACTCAATGTATAATAATAATAATTTTAAAAAATAGTATTCGACTATTAAAGTAATTGTTGAGTGCAGCCCGACAAAAGACTGAAAAAACAAAATTCATTGAAAACATTTGGCTTTATTGGGAGCATAAGTTGGGTTACATTCACCCTGCTCCTGTCTCCTCTTCTCCTCTTCTCCTCCTCTCCTCCTCTTCTCCGTCACTGTCATCACGCGCTTCATCCCACCCGCTCTCTTCTTGCCCTCATTATTTTCCTCTCCTTCCTTCCTCCTTCCTTCCCCGCGCCGCATTGATTGGCATGAACCAATTTCTAAAACTTTAATTTACACTAAACCCCAAGGAACACATTGCCTCCAACTATTCTCGAGTCTGACTCAAAGTTCCCGGGCAGCGAGAGTCGTAATGATACGGAATGAGGGATGGATTTTATATTTGAATATTATAAACATTAGCTGGAGGTAAATTTCCTTGCTCCATCGCCGAACAGAGCCTTAATTACTACAACTCTGGAATTTTTACATTTCTGGGACCTAAATTATGAAGCTAACAAATGAATAAATAATGAGGTTTTGCATGGATTAAATGAGCATAAACCAATCTATTCTATAACAGGCATTATCTATGGACAGAGCTGGTGTTGTGGCTGACTTCCACTATTTCATACACTGCCAAAATGGATATTCACAAGTTCAAATGATTGGATTTTGTTGAGTTATTTAGATAGTATGTCTAGATGTATTTTTTTCCAATGTATTTTTCCCCCTTGTTTTTCAATGTAAAGTAAAGTCATTAATGGTGTAATATATGTGGCTTTTCTTCTGGGGATCTACCATCTTGTTGTCCCATGGAGATGTTATTGCTTTACCTGGAATGTTCCCCAGTATGGTATTAAACTTAGCTATCTCCATGGAGCAAGCCATAGCCCCAGTATGGTATTAAACTTAGCTATCTCCATGGAGACAAGCCATAGACTGTATATATAAATGGACATAGCTAACCTGCTAGCCGGCGTGTTCCAAATAGGAAGTGATCATGGGCTATGCTTCCGGCTCCATCGACTCTGGCTCCAATTCACTTTACATTAGAAAACTGTCACCTCTCTCTCTGTAACTGCAGCTGTCAGGCTCGTCATTTTGGTCTTAAAATATTCATATTAACCAGCTCTACGTGATCCTGGTATTTTTATTTTGCTATTGTGTCTGTAACTCAAGATATGAACCTTAATAAGAGACAAATCAGCTGCCTTCTTTCCCTGAGGTTGCTCCCGCTAGCGTTAGCAACAGGTTTGACTGACAGTATTGCTAAGCAAATGGGGGCGTTACCTTCCACAGCTTCGCTCCAGATTGGCTCTTTGTTTGCTATGATACTGGCTGTTGGAATACCAAATATGGAGCCTGGCTCCAAATTCACCTCGTAACCGCTAGCCTCGCTGAGCTTCATTTGACTGGAGCCGAAAGCTTTGGGTGACATCACACTCCCTTAGTCCACTTCTTCAGACCTGTGAAAAGGCGACCCTGCTCCTAGTAAGACTGTATGTTTATTTTAATAGATTATTATCTTTTTCAGAACAAGGTTTAGTCTGTTTTCATCTACAGTTTGACTTCCTCAGGACAGTATTTAGCTGTGTGAGAGTAAAAAGGCTCCCTTGTCTCAGTTTAAGGCCAAAACCTGTTTAAATCAGCTGACTGGACATGTCACAGCGACATCATGTGACCACTTTGAGGACAAGCGCTAGTGAGCAGTTCAAACTGTCAGGTATGAAACAAACTAAACCTTGGTCTGAAAAAAGAATCTAGGACTACCTCATTGGACAAGACTGCATGTTTTTCAAGGTATTTTTTAATGTTTTTTTTTGCAGTATTACCACCTGTAACACCATTTGTAACTGAATAGATACCTTTAATGCTGTACTGTGCAAAGTAATAAAATCTCCATGGTGACAAACAGGTGTCCTCCAGAAAAATTGCATAATACACCATTCCTTTTCCATACAGAAGATCTCTCTCTCTCTCTCTCTCT
>KN474195.1:14100-27964 GCA_000787095.1 Periophthalmodon schlosseri | reverse complement strand
ACACACACACACGCACACACACACCTGTGAACTGAACCAGGACTGAACCTGAACCAAACCAGGACTAAAACAGGATTAAACCCGGGTTAAACCAGGTTCAAACCAGGACTAAACCAGAACTACACCACACAGCTAAACATGGTTCATACCCGGAATTTAAACATTTTCACAGACAAAACCAATCACAAACTCACGTCTGTACAAAAACTAAACCAGAACTAAACCAGAACTAAACCAGAACTAAACCAGGGCTAAACCAGGACCTAACCAGGACTAAACCAGAACTAAACCAGGAATAAACCAGGACTAACCCAGAACTGAAAGCATGATTTTTGTTTTATTTGTTTTATTCTTAAACCTTGTGTTGAATACTGTGTGTTAGAACACTGAGGTGAACTTGTTTCTCAGTAAGAATGCAACACATGCTTATTTTAAGATGTCTACACTGGAACCTGCTACTTCGGTTACATGATACGGCTCTTCATCTTCAGGTTGACAAAAGGCCTTGTAATACATCTTTTTAGTGATGTATTCTACTTTCCTGTAAACAGCGGTATATCCAGTTAGGACCTTGCACGGACAGTATGTAAATTAGTTTAAGTCCTTATAGGACCAGCCTTCTATAGATAGTACCTTTCTGAGGGTATAAGTACTGGACAACTCCCTTGAAATGTTACGCATGTGCCTGCCGTCTGTTACCTTCATTCATCTGATCAGATAAACTTCTTTCAGTTCTCTACCTGATCTGCAATCGCTTCCTTCACAATTACAAGAACCAAACCAGGACTAAACCAGGACTAACCCAGAACCAAACCAGGACTAAACCAGGACTAACCCAGAACCAAACTAGGACTAAACCAGGACTAACCCAGAACTGAACCAGGACTAAATCAGGACTAACCCAGAACTAAACCAGGACTAAACCAGGACTAAACCAGGAGTAAATGGACTATTATCTGCAGTCATAATGTCAGTCCATATCGTTTTGTTTAGATTTTTGCCCCTTCATGACACACACCTTCCTCACACCATCATCATCGTCACTTTAGCCCCAACACACTTCATGTTCGTCACAAAACTTTTATTTTCAGCTCAAAACCACAACTTTCTTCGGTCTACAAACCAGGTCTAAACCAGATCTGTATCAGCTCTGAACCAGGACTTAATCAGGACTCAATCAGGACTTAACTGGACTAATGCAGAATCATGCTCAGAGCCGCAGAAATGGGCATTTTTAAGACCAGGACTAAATCAGGACTTTAACCAAACCAGTCCCAGATTAATTTGAGGAATTAATCCCAATTTCACAAGAGATTATTCTTCATGTTTTCACACATTTGACTTTACTTATGTTTTCACACATTTTGACTTTACCTTTCCTGTGTTACACTCACACACACACACACCGACCAAACCAGGACTAAAGCAGAACTGAACGAGCACTGAAACTGGACTAAACTAGGCCTAAACCATGACTGAACCTGGACTAAACCAGGACTGAACCAGAACTGAACCTGAACTAAACCAGGACTAAACCAGGATTAAACCAGAACCAAACCAGAACTAAAACAAGATTAAACCAGGACCAAACCAGGACTAAGCCACACAGCTAAACATGGTTCAAACCAAAAAATGTATACAAACATTTAACCAAGATTAAACCAGACCCAAACCAGGACTAAACCAGGACTAAACCAGGAGTAAATAGATGTCATAATGTCAGTCCATATCGTTTTGTTTATATTTTTGCCTCTTGACATGACACACACCTTCCTCACACCATCGTCATCGTCACTTTAGCCCCAACACACTTCATGTTCGTCACAAAACTTTTATTTTCAGCTCAAAACCACAACTTTCCTCGGTCTACAAACCAGGTCTAACCAGGACTTTAACCTGGACTAATGTAGAATCACGCTCAGAGCTGCAGAAATGGGCATTTTTAAGACCAGGACTAAACCAGGACTCAATCAGGTCTAAGCCAGGACTAAACCAGGACTAAACCAGGACTTTAATCAAACCAGTCCCAGATTAATATGAGGAATTAATCACAATTTCACAAGAGATTATTCTTCATGTTTTCACACATTTTGACTTTACTTTTCCTGTGTTACACTCACACACACACACACACACACACACACCCCAACCAAACCAGGACTAAACCAGAACTGAACCAGGACTAAACTATGACTAAACGAGGACTAAACCAGGACTGAACCAGAACTGAACCAGGACTGAACCTGGACTAAACCAGGACTAAAGCAGAGCAAAAGCAGAACTAATGCAAAACTACACCAGGACCAAACAGGACTAAACAAGATCTAAACGAGGACAGTTTAAAATTACTTTTTCTTCAGTGTACATATGTTTGTGTTATATCAAAAAAACTACTACGGTCTGAACCAGGACTAAACCAGGACTAAACTAGGACTAAACCAGGACTAAATCAAGTCTTACACAGCAGCAGGTTCACACGAGGACAAACCTGAGCTACACACATTTCAAAGAGAAACGAAGACCGAACCCGAAGCAAAACGTGCCAAAACGTGCCAAACTGACCCACGACAAATAACTACAATTACGCACAATTCACTACGCCTGAAGGGCACGTTTTTGGACCACGTGAAATAAACGAAACATTTGAACGTCCCTCCTCTGTTTCTCTCTCTCTCTCTCTCTCTCTCTCACACACACACACACACACACACACACACACACACACACTTTGGTCTCAGATTATAGTTCGATTTTTAGTCCATACATTACCGTTTTTTCGGGACGTAAAGCCGTATCCACCGTCACGTCTCCCGGTCCGACCTGCCCCCCGGATCTCCTCTCCTTTCCCCGGGTTCTCTCCTCTCCTCCCTTCGTCTCTCACGCGCAGTTCTCTGGGTCATTTTGTCATCTAAAAACACACACAAAAGCACAGTTAAGCCTCTAATTAAAATATGTACATTTATATGCATATTATAGCGCTCATTCAACAGCGTTTTGGCGCATTTCGCAACAAACAAACTTAATATCCGTCTCCTCCACACACACACTTTACCGTCTCTGCGCTATGAGCCAGAATGACAAGGACAATATAGAAATTACAACAATAATTTTATATAATTTTGTTTTTGGCCCGAAATTGCACTAAATGAGTCGTTTTAATGGCATAATTTATTTTGGGGATTTGCGCAAATTCCACATACTCCATGCGCCTCTCCTCAGCGCCAAACATTTTTGAGGAAACGCAGCTCTGAACTTTTGAATCATATGTTTTACATGTTTCACATTTCTAACATTGAGACTGTGCTGTTTTGGTGAAGGACACGTTTGGCAAATGTCATGAATTAGATAAAGGATCGCGCGATTCTAAATTCCATGAGACGTAACAAGAAAAAACGTCGTTCCGCAATCAATTAACACGTCTCAGACTAAACAAGAACCAAGCCAGGACTAAACCAGGACTAAACCCGGGACTAAATACTGCACCAGAACTGCGCCACACAGCGTAACACGGTTCAAATTTGGACAAAAATTGAGGCATTCACACAAATTCAGACAAATCCAACGACGAACCAGGACTAAACCAGAACTAAACCAGGACTAAACAAGACCCAAACCTGGACTACACCAGGACTAAATAAGACCCAAAACCAGGACAGAATCTACGTTTTCTTTATCACTCTACATATATTTGTGTTATAAACTAGTGCGTAATGTCTGAATCAGATCCAAACCAGGACTAAGCCAGATCTAAATTAGAACTAAACCAGGACTAAACAAGACCCAAACCAGGACAGCGTAAACGCACGTGTCCTTTATCACTACGTATATTCGTGTTTTATCAAATAAACTTAAACTTAAACAAAACACACGTGTTTCAGAACGTGCTTCTCTCGTTTTACGTCACGCATCTCTCAGACGTATTTTATAAACTACCATCATCAAATACGGACGTGAAAAATGGTTGAGACGTATCAGGTTTAGTGTTTAGGAGCAACTTTTTACCCACAAGTTTGAGTTTTTACCGCTCAGAAATTCATCTCCGGACGCGTGGTTATTTAAAACAGCATCTGAACGACAGTGTGCGTGTTACGTTCACGTTCTAAAATTTGGAATCTATATACCTCTATATAACTCTATATAACTTTATAGGAGAGTGACTGTTTTAAATAAATGTCCGAACTTCTGCTCCACAAAAGTTGAACGGTCTCATTATTGGTTTGGGATCGGCTCCACAAACTTGTCATATTAATGTTATGGCTTAAAGTCCTTCGACGACACTCACGTCTTTGGGGCTGAATAATGGCTCCACTTTATTAAGATATTGTGGAAAAAGTCATGTGACTTTTGTTTATCTAAACTGACATAGAAGACACTGAACTTTGTGCCAGTCTTTGTTTCATGTAGATAGTCCTAGTAATTACAGAGATATTAACCATAAACCAGGTCCACACATGTGCAGTCTGACAGTTACACAGAGAACTCCACTTGAGGATTATGACCTCTGACCTCCAGCTCAGATTAAACCACAGGGACTTTGTGCTGATGTCACATGAACACGACCGGACCCTGTGACCAAATACCGCGCAGAGCCAGACGGGCCCGCGACACAAGTTTAGAAACAGGTGTTTGTTTGGTTTTTTTTTTAAGAATATATGATTTCAGCGTCAGTGATTTTACCTCTGATTTGACGCACGTCGTTCCTGTCTCGTGTCTAAACAGACGCACCTGTGACGCACTTGGATTTTTCCTCACGTTAAACCGAGTTCCGCCCGTAGATTGTCCCGGTGACGGTTTGAGGTTCAGAGAAATCCTGATCCAAATATTGCCGATTTTGTGTTTTTTTTTTAGTGCAGTGTTGAGAAGAAACTGAAAACATGTACCAAGAATACTTATTCTGAATACTCATGTTGAGTACCTGTATTCTGCTACAGTTATTTTTTCATTTGGTGGTATTCAGAGTACAGTTACTTTTATAAAATTTAAGGAATACATTGCGGTACATGATGACACAATTTACACTTCAAAATGCTCTTGTGGTCAGGCAGGTGAGGTTTTAACTTCTCTGATCAGTGATGGAAACACAGAACAAACAGCGAAACAAACATGAAGCTGTTTTTCATCCTATATCAGGTTTTTACTCTATAATTTAAATGGGACTCTGTGTAAAAGTACTTTAAGTATTCAGAATGCAGTACTCTGATTGGACCATGTGTCAGAGTACTTTACAGAATACGTTTTACTGCAGTATTCAGTATTCTGTAACTAAATACATTTTCAAAGTATTCTCCCACCACCTTTTAAATCTCATTTTGCCTCTGATTTGACACATGTCGTTTCTGTCTCATGTCTAAACAAACGCACGTGTGACGCACTTGGATTTTGCACAAATTTATATTCCCACACGTTAAACCCGAGTTCCGCCCATAGATTCTGCCGGTGACGGTTTGAGGCTTAAAGACAGAAGTCCTGATCCACATGTTGCTCATTTTGTGATGTTGTGTTCAGTGTTTTCGGCCTGTTTGAGTCGTGGTGCGCTTTAGGTCAGAATGAGTCCATGTCACACCGCCCACAAAAATATCAACAAGTTTCACATTTTAGAAAAGAAAATGGCGCAAATATTATCTGTCCCCTGTCTTGGCGCTTGGTTCCGTCTGTTTGTCAGTGCTGGTGGTTTTGCTTTTTAACCTGGATCAGAAGTTTCCCGGGACACTCAAAATGGTGGATTTTGACGCAGGTCTGTCTGGCTGCTGAACGCTCATTTCATACATTTATCTGTTGCTGCAGCGTCATTACGCACGAGGCGTTTGGTCAAACAAAGTTCAGATTCACGCGAGATTCAGACCAGACGCGCCTTTCTCACGCCGCTGCAGCGTCATTACGCACGAGGCGTTTGGTCAAACGCGAGATTCAGACCAGACGCGCCTTTCTTACGCCTGGTTCCGTCATTCATCTGAACTTTAAGAACGTGGTTTGAACCCAGTTTAGTCGTGATGGTAGACCTGATTCAGTCCTGTTCTAGTCCTGGTTCAGTCCTGGTTTAGTCCTGGTTTAGTCCTGTTCTAATCCTGGTTTAGACCTGGTTCAGTCCTGATTTAGTCCTGTTCTAGTCCTGGTGTATCCACGTCTCTGGATCTACAAACGCTCTGGACTCCTCTGTGTTTATCGCGGGATACACGATCCACGTCTCTGATACACGATCCACGTCTCTGGATCTACAAACGCTCTGGACTCCTCTGTGTTTATCGCGGGATTTGAAGAAGTTTTGGGACAACTTTTTGTGTGAGCTCAGTAGATCTGGTTATGTTTATTATTATTATTCAAACACACACACGCACGTGCGCACACACACACCCATCCTTGACCCATCCTTCAGTGTCTCTGGGTTAAATCTGTGAAGAGCAGTGAATCAGATCTGATTTTTAAAATAATAGGATTTAGCACACAAAATATGTAGTTTTAAATTCTTGACTTTTATTAAAACCAGGCCTAAACCTGATCTAAACCAGGTCTAAACCAGGACTAAACCACGACTAAACCAGGACTAAACAAAGGTCTAAACCAGGGTCTAAAACAAATCTAAACCAGGTCTAAACCAGGGTCTAAACCAGGTCTAAACCAGATCTAAACCAGGCCTAAACCAGATCTAAACCAGGGTCTAAACCAGGTCTAAACCAGGGCCTAAACCCGGTCTAACATAAAGTCTTAAAGTCTGTACGTGTGTGTGTCCTGTCCCAGTGCAGATATAGTGTATAAACAGCTGCTGAGGTCAAAATAAGTCCACTGTGTCCTGTCTGCATCTAATTATGAAGTGTTTTATTGTCAGAGAACCAGGAAGTCCGCATTAGCATGCTAGTTGTTGTTAGCGTTACAGTGACTGCAGAACTCCGCTCTGGTCTCTTGAGAGTTGTGAAAAGCTCTTATAAGCTCATTGTGGTGAATCATTAGGATGTTCTGAATTCATAAGGTAAGTGAGGAGTAACTTTGGACCAAACTGTTTAAAATGAACAAGTTCTGTTTTTCATGTTTTTCAGACGAGTTTATAATTAATATCTGTTATTATCCACATCAAACTGTCTCTTCTTTTGATATAACTTAGAATATTTAGTCTGGAAAAGTGACGTATTTGTTTTATTTTTATTTTTATGGAAGAATCGTTTTGAGAAATCAGAACCTGAGACTTTGTCGTCAGAACACGGAGGCGAAGCTGCTTCCAAAATCTACTGCGCAATTCTGCCAAACTCTAGACCTGGTTTCATTTGTGAACGGGCTGGAGTCTGGGGTCACTTTCACACAAACAACACACACACAACACACATGACACACACGACACACACATGACACACACACACAACACATGACACACAAACAACACACACACACCACACACGCGACATGCACACACACACAACACATGACACACACACAACACACACACAGCACATGACACACACACCACACACACCACACACACACAACATCCACAACACTCACAACACGCACGACACACACACGACACACACGACACTCACACACACACACACACAACACAAGCACGTCACACACATGACACACACAATGCACAATGCTCACACATACGATACACACACGACACGCATGACACACATGACACACACGACATGCACAACACACGACACACACAGATGACACTTACACACACGACACATACAGGACACACGCACGACACACGAAACTCACATAACACATGACACACACATGACACACAAACACGACACACATGACACACACTACACCCACGTCACACACGACATGCACAACACATGGCACACACAGCACACACACGGAACGTGCATGACACACAACACACACACAACACACGCACAACACACATGACACACAACATGACACACACACATGACACTCACACACGACACACACACACGACACTCACTCACACAACACACACACGACACTCACACACACGACACACAATACACACATGACACACACACGACACATATACAACACACACACACGACACACACACACACAAACTTGACTCAAACTTAGATCACTTAATAAAAATATTTGATCAAAACAAATTAAATCTGAGCATGTTTTTCTGATTTTTCTGTGACACAAAAACACAAAACGTTTCAAATATGTATGATTTCAAAATGAGAAAAAACCCCAAAACAAAACAAGAATCTAAACAAACCAAAGAGATGAAAGTTTGAGCTGATTTCTTCACTTCAGCTGAGCTCAGCGCTGGTTTGGACCAACACTTTGATTTCAAATAGTTTTAAGAAATATTTACATTTTAGGAAAGCTTCAAACTCCTGTGTGTACATGTCCAAGAGCCCAACAGGAAAAACTTAAATGTCCCATAATGCATTGTTCTCTGACATATGTTCTAATGTTGTTTCCTCATCACAAACAGACCTGGAGTTGTGTTTTGTTTCATTCACACATGTTTAACACACAAACCCTGCATATTTAGGCTGAGTTCTTCTCTCAAACTGAAAACACATTGGATGATTTCCAATCTCTACTGAACTAAAGGTAAAAGGAGCTGTGAACTTGAAAACTACCACTTCATGACATCACAAGGTGGAACAGAGCATTTTGAGTTTTGTAGATGTACAGACTAATAATAAAGTGTTACTCAAACATGTGTGAATGAAACAAAACACAACTCCAGGTATGTTTTTCAGGAGGTAACAGCATTAGAACATGGAACTCACAGGAGAGTCCTGTCTGACCCACAGCCACGTTCTGACCAGGATCATAACCAGATCTGAGAAGGGTCCAGTCTCAAAATGATGAGCAGAGTGGAGGCACTGGAAACATAGACGGAGAGAAGGTTTTGTGTTTTCTTAGTGAACTTGATCATTAAGAGAGAGAGAGAGAAACAGAGAGACAGAGACAGAGAGAGAAAGAGACAGAGAGGGAGAGAGAAACAGAGAGAGAGAGACAGAGAGAGAGAGACAGAGAGAGAGAGACAGAGGGAGAGAGAGAGGGGGGTGAGGACAAAAAGAGGAAGAAGTACCAAAGGGGGGAGAGAGAGAAAGAGATAGAGAGAGAGAGAGAGAAAGAGAGAGTAAGAGAGAGAGAGGAGAGGGTAAAAGAGAAAGAAAGAGAGAGGATGAGAGAACAAAAAGAGGAAGAAGTACCAAAGGGGGGAGAGAGAGAAAGAGATAGAGAGAGAGAGAGAGAAAGAGAGAGTAAGAGAGAGAGAGGAGAGGGTAAAAGAGAAAGAAAGAGAGAGGATGAGAGAACAAAAAGAGGAAGAAGTACCAAAGGGGGGAGAGAGAGAAAGAGATAGAGAGAGAGAGAGAGAAAGAGAGAGTAAGAGAGAGAGAGGAGAGGGTAAAAGAGAAAGAAAGAGAGAGGATGAGAGAGAGAAAGAGAGAGGGGGGAAGCTATTTTTAGTCCCTGTGACGTCCCACTGAAGCTGCAGACACAGGAAAAACACCACAGCTACTATGGGCCCGAGGAGGTTTAAACCGGGACTAAAGCAGGACTAAAGCAGGACTAAACCAGGACTAAAGAGGGACTAAACCAGGACTAATCCAGGACTAAACCAGGAGTAAACCAGGAGTAAACCAGGAGTAAACCAGGACTAAACCAGGACTAAACCAGGACTAAACCAAGACTGTATCGTCCTTGGTTTGTGGAGACCTAAAATGGAGGCGAGTCGTGAGCGCTCACAGTGACGTCATCAGAGCTTCTGTTTGTTCACACGTTTAAATAAAGTTTAAAAACACACACACATGCATGCACACACATACACACACGCACATGCACACACACACACACACACACGACACTGATCTGGAGAGAACTCTGAAGAACAAAGAGGGACAAAACCAGGACTGAACCAAAACTAACTCATGACTAAACCAGGACTGAAGCAGGACTGAACCAGGACAGGTCGCCAGTTTAGTCCTGGACTTCCCAGGACTAAACTGACGCCCTTCATGTGACTTTGGACCAGTTCAGAGCTGAGGTAAACTGTATATTTAACCATGAAATCAACTCATCATCACAAATCACACTTTTATCAGGGATACACCAAAACGGCTCTTTCTGTTCCGATACCGATTCTGATACTATGGCTTTAAGTATCTGACAATTCTCGATATTGACAATACCAGAGACTGAGAACAGCATTTACTTTAAACTAAAACAAAACAAGACCAAACTGACCCAGATGTGTTCTGATCTGTTCATCATAGACTGTATAAAGAAGTGGACTAAGTGAGAGTGATGTAACCCATTGCGTTCGGGTCCAGGTAAATGAAGCTCATCGAGGCTAGAGCAGTTATAGGGGCCAATTTGGAGCCGAGTTCCATATTTGGAATTCTGACCGCAAGTATCATAGCAACCAAAGAGCCAATCTGGAGCGAAGCTGTTAAAGGTAACGCCCCTTCCCACCCGCACCACTGGTTTGGCAAGGGGCAGTGGTTAGCAACTGTTATGGCCTTCTTTACCCTAAATCTTTACTCGTATTGGTATGTATTCTTATGGATCTCTTTGACCTAACCTTCGTGAAACTATATGTTGTTACACACGGGTGTATCTCTTGTTTGTTAGCCTACAAGATGACGTGTCCAGCAGCCTCGAGCCACTTGGTCTACACTAAACTGGTACGATTGTTTTGATAATATAAATACACTGTATGTATGTTCATTTGTCAGCTGAGGGCGAGACGACACTATTAGGGACAACAGCTCTTTGACAATTGTGCACAATTGATTTAATAAGCCAGACTTTTTGATTCAAGAAGAACTTCTCTGTTGATTTTATATATTTTTTAAGGTTTTTATTATTAGAAATTCTACATCACAATGCTGTCAATCAAACTTGTTGCTAACGTTAGTGGGAGCGACCTCGGGGAAAGAAGGTGCCTGATTTGTCTGATATTAATGTTCATATCTTGATTTACAGACACAATAGTGAAATAAAAAAAACATGGAATCATGTAGAGCGGGTTAATACGAACATTTTAAGACCAAAATGACAAGTCTGACAGCAACAGTTACAGAGAGAAGGGCCATAGTTTTTCAATAGAAAGTGAATTGGAAACAGAGTCAATGGCTGGCAGGTTAGCTATGTCCATTTATATATACAGTCTGTGGTTCAAACATTCTGAGACTTTCTGGACCAAACACGATGAATAAAAAGTCTTATTATATCAGTTTATATATCCAATCTGGATATATAAATATATATATCGACTGAACAGATATTTCAAAGCTAATATCCGATCCAACAAGTTTGAATAGTATCATTTCCGATTCAAACGTTTGGGAGAGTGTGAGCTTTAAACACAGACGAGTCCATCTGTGAGGAGCAGTTTATTCTGTCTTTATATAAATACACTGTTTACTAGTACTTTTGTTCTGCATAAATAGTAGTTTTTTGCATGAGCTCCCCCTGCAGGTGTAGTCTTGTCAGTGCAGTTTGGGTCACATTCACAGAAATACGGAATAGTTTTGAGAGCTTTTGCCACGCCCCCTTTTTAGTCGACTAATCGATCAGCAGTACATGTGTTAAATCGACTACAGGCCTCAGACCACGTTGTATCGTTGTGTCTGGTCAATTTCGGGTCACGCTTCTGTCTCTGTGCTCCGCGTTGGACCAGACTCACATTCTTCACATTTTTATACTTTTTGTTTTCGTGTTGATTTTTTCCGAACATATTTGAAAGGCACGTGCCTCCGCGCTATGCTGTCTGTGAAAACACTGTGTTAAGTCTGTAATGTTTATGTGAATTTACTTCACTTTAGAGTTTTAGTTTATTTGAATCTCTCGGACCTTTTGAGTGTTTATCTCACACTGTGATCCTCGTGTTTTAAAGAGCATTGTAAACACGCTGGTTTATGGGTAAAACATCAAGAAAACCGTCATTCATAAACACGTTTGTGAAAGAGTTCTTATTTTGCGGTTTGCGCTCGTGCTCGGTATCACGTGAGACTCAGCAAAAGAAGAAGTTTGGTCATTTTTAAAGAGTTTTATTTAAAAAATGAAATTTCACAATTCAAATGTGATCACAACACAAACACAACACCATTCTTTTCATCGTTCGCTTTTTAGTTGAACGGGATTTAAGCAGTTGCGTGTTCTCTCTCTCCCCGTGTTTCCGTGAATGGGCTGCACGAGGGGCTCCCCGTGTTTACGTGGTGCACGTGGCGTGGCGGGGCGTGCACGTGGGGTTTGGTCACGGGACGTGGGTGCAGTCTTTAAAGTCTCTTTCTCACGGACGTTTAAAAAGCCGCAGGTTCGAGGTTCCGTTAAAGTGAATGAAAGAGGTGTGCGCGTGGAAGCACGTGAAATAAATCTCCCACGTGACCCGAAGTGACCCGAACGTGAAGAGTAAAAAAGGTGTAAACAGATTCTGAAGAGAAAAACCCGTAGAAAAAACGTTTGGAGAAAATAGATCCGAGTTTGGAGAGGGACGGAGCCGGAGACGAGCCCGGGAAGAGTGCGTCCTCCGCGGATGCTTTTTGGGGTAAGGGCTTCCCACTTCCATATGCAGCAACAGCAAGCCCAGACCGCAAAAAGGCCCGAGGAGAACCGATCCGAGCCGAGCCAGAGCCGAGCCAGAGCCGAGCCAGAGCCCAGCCAAACCGAGTCAGAACCGAACTGTGTGTCTGCCGAGGAGTCCCGGGGAGAGTCTGGGTGCTTAGGAGAGAAGGAGGCAAGGAGAGGAGCGAGGAGGCGAGGAGAGGAGGAGAGGAGCGAAGAGATGAGGCGAGGAGAGGAGCGAGGAGGCGAGGGCGTGTGTCCTTGTGCAGAAAGTTTGAGGCTGGACTTCGTGTAAACAAACACACGGTTTAACGGAGTGGGACGTTTTGATCCGTTCTGTTTTGTTTTCTTCAGTTTGTGACATTAATATATAAAATATAATAAATACTTTTTAGCCAGAAGCAAGACGTGCATGTGATTAGAACTCTTAAAAAAGCGCCTAGAAGTTGAATATCGCAGTGTTGCCTTTGAAAAAACTAAAAGGAAAAAATAAAGTAAAATGTGAAGTCGTTTGGAGTAAAGTACGCGCATGGGTCTCTGCCGGAGCACGCGGGGCTCGTGGGTCCGCGTGAGCGCTGTCCGTGGTGCTTGAAGCCTCCGCGCGCTCCTGTCCTCTCCTCCTCTCTTTCTTTCCATCTCTCCTCTCTTTCACTCTCTGCTCCGCTGCGTTCAAAGTCCTTATTTAAGTCCATTTTTAAGGTCCACAGAGTCCTGGTCCAGATCCGAGTCCCAGTGCATCGTGCCGGTGCTCCGTGAGGCGCGTGCTCCGGTGCGTCTTCGCGGGAAACAGACGAAGCTCCAAACACAAGGCAATAAATACCGGAGCGAGCGAGCGCGCTGATTGGTCCAGAGAACGGTGACGTCACGGGAAAATAATTCAGACCGAGACCTGATGAAGAGGACCGAGTTTAATCCTGGTTTAGACCCGGTTTGGACCAGGTTTAGACCTTTTGTAGTCCTGGTTGGTTTTGTTTTGGTACAGATTTGCTTTAGACTTGGTTTAGTCCCAGTTTAATCCTGGTTTAGTCAGGGTCCATTGTAGTCCTGGTTTAGACGCTGTTGTTTCATTTGAGCCCTGGTTTAATCCTGGTTTAATGTTGGTCTAAATCCTGCTTTAGTGTCGTTTTATACCTGGTTTAGTCCTGGTTTAGACCGGGTTCAGTCCTGGTGCAGTCTTGCTTTAGTCCTGGTTTAGTCCAGGCTTGGTCCTGTTTTATTCCTGTTTAAATTCTGGCTCAGTCCTGGTTTAGTTCTGCTTTAGCCTGCTTTTAGTCCTGCTTTAGTCCTGCTTTAGTCCTGCTTTAGTCCTGCTTTAGTCCTGCTTTAGTCCTGCTTTAGTCCTGCTTTAGTCCTG
>KN474194.1:14153-35425 GCA_000787095.1 Periophthalmodon schlosseri | reverse complement strand
CGCGACTGAGGCGGGGGCTGCAACTCCGACACGTCCCTGGAGTCGGGCTGCTCTTGTGGAGGCATCTCTCTCAACAGGCCTGGGTACCTGCACAGAACGTCACCCAGAATATCAGAACCAGCTACTACTACAGATGTTATATACAAATATGAATTTACTGTGAGGAGAATGTCTCTGACCTGTTGAAAGGTGGCCCAGCAGTGGCAGATGGAACTGCCTCCTCCTCTGCGTTGGCACTAATGCCCCATCCGGCGGTGCGGAGTAGGTGAGGCGGGAGGCGGGCCAAAGCGGGCTGAGGGAGGTGAGGGAGGGGCTGGGGCATGGGGAAGGCCACAGGGCCTTGGAGGAGAGCTCCTGCTGCCTCGCCCCACTGGCCCAGCCGTGCTGCCTGCTGCTGCTGCTGGTTCAGTGCCTCAAGAGAGATGGGATTTTGGAGATCTGGAGAGACAGGAAGCAGAAGAATTATTTATGAAAGGTAAGGTGGGAAGTGTTTTGCTCAACAACACAAAGACAGTATGAACTGGTTACAGTGGGATTTGAGCTCTACCCCCTGACCCACTATGGGGCTAATTAAAAAAAAAATAGCATCTCTAAACTCACCCACATTCTCTCCATCCTGACCGTCCTCACCAAAACTGTTGACCCTATGGTTGTGGGACAGGCCTGGATGGTGGCCCCCTGCAGATCCCATTGAAGTCCTAATGGGAGCATCTTCTGCACCTGCAGACTCTGTCCCATCTGCAGTGGGGGAGTGAACAGCCCTGTGAGGACCCATGGGCCCACTGAAGAATGACGCGGTGTGGTTATTACTGCTGTATGCGGGACTGAGCTGCTGTTGTGGTGGGTGCTGGACCCTGTAAGGAAGCCTGGACAGATACTGTGGGGGGAAAGGTCGCCCGCTGGTGGAATGAGAGGCAAAGCCAGCACTGGGCGGGGCCAAATGGTAGTTCATATTTCTTTGGGCAGTGGAGGAGTCTTTTCTTTGAACCAATGCATTGTGAAAACCAAGGCTGTCTGTTTGGGAGTCTAAGCTCCGATTTGGGCTAACCTCTAATTCCCCCTAAAATGAAAAAACAAAATATATTATATACTAGTGACAATGTCAACGTTTTAACATTTTGATTATTTACATGCGAGTACTTGCCTGTTTTTCCTTCATGTCAACACTTTTTCGTTCAGGTGTATGGAGACGGTTTTGTTCTGACTTTGGACAGTTATCCAATTTGCCTATAAAGTAAAGACAAAAATCACAATAAACCTCATCATAAATAAACTTCTCACGTCATTACCACATATGTTTTGACAAACCATTTCTGATAGGTTCAGCCTGTATTTCTTTGTCTGGACTGGGCTGACTCATTCCCAAAGGAGAAGGGTGGGCTACCCCTGGGTATGGGATGGGGGAGCCTCTGTTCGGAGCTTGCAGCAGGTTTAAGTTGTAGGCATGCATGGCTGCCGGGTGGTTCATGATGCGGGGGTCCACAGCGAAGCGGTTCTGATAGCTTGGCCATGGCAACTTCAGAAAAAAGCAAAACCAAGTTTTAGTAACAATAAGCTTCAGATAATAATACAAAGAGAAAAATATAGGACATTACTCACAGGGAGAGGCATCGGCATGATCCCTCCGTACACAGCTGGGACATAGAGGATGCTGGCTCCAGTGTGAGGGTCTATCCTCTGAACTGGACTGGGGGATTTGCCAATACCGGTCTGCGTGGCACCCAAAGGTGGTGTAAATGCTCTGATAGGGTTTCCCATGAGCACGGCTGGATTGGGTTGAACTGCAGTAAGAGAAGAACTGTCAAAACACTGCATCAAACATCAATTTTTCCCCATAAAATTTAGCTAAGGTACACTTAGCTAGATTTAGGCACAGAGCCTCGCTCTTGTATGCATGCAAAATTGTTTTGCTTCACTGCATTAGAGTGACACACTAATCCCCCAAACAACCCTGGGCGATCATGTCCCTTCTGGGCCAGTTACATCCGACTGGTTTATATCAATATATGACGACGTGTTGTTTCAGTGTAGGAATGAAGGAGGAAACAATGCAATACAGTGAAAAGCAAACACATCCATTATTTCACATCATGTCTTCACTTGACTTACCATATCCGTCAGGTGGAAGGTGGTCTGAATGATTTGAATGCTTTCCCTGTAAAGAAATAAAAGAGAAATAAAAAGGGAATAAAACATGAGACAAACAGTAAATATAAGTAGCAAAGGGAAAGACCTGCCTAAATAGAGCCCTGCTGATTATACAGTGAGACGTAATCACCCCATAACAGCCGTCAGACCAGCACTTATTTAGGTGGGAAATGTACCATTTCAGATTTAACCAATAGAATCAGAAAAACAAATAAACTAATAAAAACATAACTTTTACAAACAAACAGTGCAGATGGGTTTTACATCTGCTGCGTCTTCGTGTTAAACAGTGAGTGTTATCTGATTGAGCTAGTAAAGGGAAAAGTGTCTGGAGAGCGGACTGGAGCTGAGCTGCTCATTAAAGCCAGTGGGGGATGGCAGCGGGCTGGCAGCTGTGGTGATTTCGTTAACCTTTACCTCGGGCGAGACGGCGAGGACAGACAGCACATGAAGACACCACAACCCCAGCAAAACAAAACAACAACATTTCCACAACCTGCTCTGGTCATTAAAATATGACAAAGCTAAGTGAAATAAGAAAATGTGTAATGGCCTTTAAAGATAATATATTCCATTACTATAACTATAGAACGATGCTAAGTAGTTATTCTTGTGCATGTGCTACCTTAGGAGGTGACTGCTGTGACTGCAGTTGCTGCTTGTTGGGCACAGGCAGAGCGTGATGGTGGTGTGGCTGGAGAGGCTGGGGGGCAGAGTGGTGCCCCTGCAGAGGTCTCAGAGCGCGGGGGATGAACTCCGGGGCCAGTGGGTTAAGGACGTAGGTCTTCTTCAGCTCCAGAGCCTCCAGCTGAGCCTTGATCAGCTCAAAGGTGATGCCGTGGAGACTGGAGTTTTGGTGACAGATGGAAATAAAGTGCTCCCAGAACTTTCTGCAACAGGTTCATAAACACGTTTTAACACTGCCCAGTACAACTTTCATACAATTCATATTATATAATTCATGAATTCATTATACGGTGATTTAAATGTGCATTTTGGGATGAGTGATTAGTGGATTACTATTATTATGTAAAGGAATCAGGTTTAAAGTAATTTCTGGGCAAAGTAGATCTGCATGTCATTTGACACCACCTCTCATTTATGAGTGGTTATTACTAGTTCATTTGATGCATTGAGACTAATTATCAATTTCATATGTTCATTTTGTTTATTGCAGAACAGGTAGATCAATACAATTGGCTAACCAATTGTTCTAACACTTATAAAAAAAGAACTTCATATTCGTCATGAGAACAACTTTGACACTTTAACACTTGACACTGACACTTGAGATGTTTCATGCTAATTACTGATAACATAACTATCAAATCTGAAAAAAATGAGACTTATTTATTTACCTGCAGCGGCCAACAGAGCACAGCGCTATGGGGTCTCCCACCACAGCGACCAGGGACTGTGCTCTGGTTATGGCTGTATTCAGGAGTTTGTAGTTTGAGAGAAATCCATAGTCCAGATCTTCTGTCGAGTCCTCCACGAGCTGCTCTTTCCGCTTGATGGCAGTCTGTTTGTGCTTACAGGTGTGTCGGGTCCGCACCGTGCTCAGGAACAGCACTCGGAACTGTTTACCTGCACACACAGATTTACACAAATATGTTTTAGGAATGTTATAAAACCAACGGCTGAACAAAAACTCAACTCTCAGACTAGTTTTTTCTAGTCCTTATCTACGTGCATATTTAGGTCACGATTTTTATCAAGGCACTAATGATCAATTTACTTCACATAAAGACATGTATGCAAACAAACTACTACTATTTACATTTAAATAAGGAAAAAATATATACTTTTTACTTGATATTAAAATGGTCAAATGGTTATTACCTTGAACGTTGAGAACTCTTTCCACGCTGACTTCATGCATCCTCTTCTTTCGGAGTTCAGCTCGGATCCGAAACACCTGGTCGGCATATGGTGATACCACTCCGATACTGCCCTCATCCAATTTGCCCCATGCTACAGGCCACTTTTTTCTCAGCTCCTCCACTCGCTCCACGATTTCAAAAACCTGCAGGGAAAAATATAAAGTGAAGAAAACAATGGACTACTATGCAAAATAAACTTTCTATTTAGTTGAACACAACATTAAACACTTCTCGTTTTGACTGTGGTCCCTGTGAAAGATGTGACCTGATGTAAAAGCCACAACAGAACATAAAAAAGTATGTAGTAGACAAATTCTGGGATACGGATAAAGAATACATTTTTATTCATTTGTCCATTCCCTATGCTAAAAATCAGTTCTGTCAAGTCCTTCATTGAACTGGCAGGAAAAATTGGAAGTAAAGTCTTTCACAGCCCTCTATAAAAGGTACAATACCTCTGCATTATTGTAGTAGGCAGTGCTGTTCTTCTCCTGTACGTCTTCTCCTCTGGCTGTGAAAAATGTCAGTGGGTAGAAGTCCTTATGTGATGGCTGCTTCCCACTTGCCATCAACTTCCCATCATAAAATAATTCTGATGTGTAGCTGCAAAACACAAACAACAAATGTGAACAAATCACTCATGGTGCTGTGCAACTGACCTATCCTTCAATGCTGTTGGGAGAACCTGTCAGGAGAAATGAGCACCATATTGCAGTGCCCTGGGGTCCAGATCTCAAACTAGACTGGGTCAGGACTACCTTTGCTGAAGGATTTTGTTTATTGTGCGGGTTTTAATTCCACACTGAAAGGCCCCACGTGGGAGCCCCTCATGACAAGCACTGCTAGCAGCCATGCCGCAAAATGTAATGATTGATGTCAATGCATGATATAAAAAAGGACATAAAAGACCCTCTCATGGTCTATAGTCATGGGACAGTGGTAGTGCACACTTACTTGATGATGGCTTCATGGGACCTGTAGTTTTCACACAGAAGGATGCGACAGGGGAACTCAAGGGGGTAGTGCTCATACAGTCGATCCAACAGGGACACGTGTAGATTACGCTCTCGAGCAAACTCGCTGTATACAAAGGGACTGAGCTGCAAACAAAAGAGGAAAAGGCAATCATGCTTTTATCACAGTGTAACCTTTGTTTAATTATAAACACACAGCTATTATATACCGTATATATCCCTTCAATAAGTAACTAGGCAAAATTCTTTGTACTTGTCCCCTTTCATAGCACTCGTTTTGATGCCTCACTATGGGAGACGTCTCACTTACATATCCACAGAAGCTCTATACCAAGACACCGGCCCTGAGTGGCTGGCACTGGTGACGTGTCATGGGAACCCTCCATAAATGCCACGAACACAATGTTGCCCATCATTCAAACACCTTCTCGCTTCACTAAGTTAAGTTACTGCAACTACAGTGTCTCTGACTGCTAGCTTAACTGTTCACAGATAAGAGCTAACACCTCTGCTGCTGAGCGTTAGCCGTTATTGACATAGGTTCCTGCCATCATACAGGACAGACTTTTGTACTGACTACCTTTGTGTTTGCCTTAACACTACTTACGTCAAGCTAATTTTGCCTTGCTTGCTACCACTCCAGTAAGCGATCATGGCTACAGCTGCAAAGCTTTCTTCCACCACGGAGATGGACGTGGTTAGTTCTCGGCATCTCGAGCAAAGACACACATCAGGTCTGCTCGGCTGGGACATGCCCGAGCCGCGGTGGAGAATTCCGGCTCGTGTTCTCACTGCTCTCGGTTCACAGCTAAAAGTCTCTGTCGTAGACTGGCCCACCAGTCTTTCTTGGCCACGTCCACCAGATCACCCACCCCTCTAAAGCCGACCACTTTCAGTCCACCACGGCTGAGAGCGCCTACAAAGCGGCAGCTTTGTTGGAAAGAGCTTTTAATGTCATCTCCATGACTACCTACCAAGTGTAGCTCTTGGACATGGCTAACGTACTTAACCCTACTGCATGGAACGACATTACCACTGTCTCTGACATTTGCCAACGTTGTGCTGTGCAGGTGGGCAAATATATGGCCATGTTGGCGCTACAGGATCTGAGCGCCTATGTTGAAAGGAGCAGATCGTTTTGACAGGTGGATGAGCTGTTTGTGTCCTGGGCTAAAACCCACAAAGGGAAACCTGTTTCTAAACAGAGACCTTCCCACTGGATTGTGGAAGCTATTTGATTGGCTTATTCCACTGCAGGCTTTCAGGTCCCGGTTGGCCTTTGGGCCAATTATACCAGGGGCTTGGCAACCTCGTGGGCCTATTTAAGGGGTGTGTCTATCCAAGACATCAGTGCTGCTGCTAGTTAGTCATCTCCATTGACATTTGCAAGGTTTTATGGATTGGGCATCACATCTCAGGGTCTGTCTCATGCCATCCTCATCGTGGATTCTAATAGAGACGTGCCCTGATCTTTGGCTCTCTCTAAGGCCTTGACAGGCATCATGTCTTCTTCTCTGACAATACAGGAGTCTCCATACCCCATAGTGAGACAGTGAAACGAATGCTATGAAAGAGAGGTCACATCTGTAACCGCGGTTCTCTGAGTAACACGAGTGAGATGTCTCAGCAGACCGCCCTTCTTGCTGCTGGGGTGAAGCGAGAAGAAGTGTGCTTATTGAACGATGGCCGAGGTCGTGTCCGTGGCATTTATAGAGGGTACCAACGTCATGACGTCACCACTGCCAGCCACTCAGGGCTTGTGTATTGGTTTAGGGCTGCTGTGAAGACACAAGGGGGCATGTCCCATAGTGAGACATCTTACTCATGCTGCTCAGAGAACCGGGGTTACGGAAGTAACCTAAAGTTTGTTATATTTCTTCACATAGGAAGAAGACAATTTAGGCTTTAATCCTTGTGACTGGAAAAGCTTGAGTGACAGAGTTGTCTTATCAGTGGCTGTCGTGGCTGTGGTTTGCTCTTTTGCATTTGAAAGAGGAGACAGTGACAACACTCTTAATTCAGACTAGTGCAGCCAGATGTTCTGTTCTTCAGTTTAATTACTTTGAGACACCTTCACCAAACTAATGTTCAGAAGCAAAACTACTTGTGGTCCACATAAGTGCACCACATACCTGCATATGGTCTCCAGCCAACACAATGCGAGTGGATTTGTTAGCTAAAGCAAAAGGCATGATCGTCTCACACTCCATCGCCTGGGCCGCTTCATCGAGGAGGATATGACTGAAGAGCCCTGTCCAAAACAAAGAGTTCATTAAATACACATTATAGTATTACCATTATTAAATCAGGGCACTTTTTAACGGAATATCAAGATTTATAAAGGGAATGAATGCAATGCACTAAGGAGAAACAGGTATTACATGTAGTGGGATTAAACATTAAAGCATTCAGCATTTTTTATTTTATATTGATGTTTGTTTTATCTTATCTTAGCTTTAGTTTACATGATAGACCTGCAAGGAATGCATCTCAGGAAATAAACCTCACTGCGCTGTCTAAATAATGCCTCTTGTGAAAAGAAAGTACATTTGAATCTCATCACTGGTAGGCTGTTTGTGCATAAAAATTACAGTTTAGAGAATTCACCTTAGTGCCTCTTCTTTGTAGGTACATGTGTTGTCTATGTAAGCCAAAGGCAAGCTTTTGTGGAGGTTTTGAAGGGAATGGAACAGTAGTCGAACCCAGATTTCAAAAGCTCGAATGGAGCCGAGCAGAGTGAGAGGAGGGGATGAAAGGGCATGGCAAATGAGTGCGGGCGCAGCGAGTGGGGAAGAGAGCGGCAGAATAACAACCAGCAAACAGCCTCCAAAGCCAGAGCACCACTTCTCCAGCAAGTAAAGATATGGGATGTGACGGCAGAAAACCCAATAAACCCGAGGACTGTCAAAGAGTAAACAAACAACAACAACGTGCCCTGGCAGGAGAGAGGCGGAGTCATCTGTCAGCGCCCAAGGAAAAAAAGTCTACAAAGCATTTGTTGTTTATTTTAAAGTACAAGTTTACAGAACTGTTTGTAGTATTTGCATGTTTGTTTGAACAAGTGACTCTCCTCAGGTGGTCAAGACTTCTTCAGGAGGGGTATCAAGTCTTAATGCACGTTTTCTGACAATTCAAGGTGGCTAATGTTATAGTAAGTGAGAGTAAAAGCAGAGTAAAATTAAGTGAAAATAGTTCAACTGTTAACAAGTACAATAGAACAAATTTGCTGTACGTTAATGGAGAAACAGAGCACATTGACTGACTAAAGAACCCCAGTGTTGTGATTGTGTATTTGTATCTCTCTTTTTAAATAAAATAGAACTGAAGACTGTTACATCATGATTAATCATTCGACCTGAGGCAGACAGCCATGTTGCATACATAAAGCTCAAGCTGTGTATTACTGTCATAAGACCAGATAATGTGACCAGATAATGTGCTGTAATTGTGACTACTGCAGTAACTACCCATGCAAATTAAAGCTTATTCTATTGTCCTTAGATATTCATCATGTTTAATGATCTATACTGACTGTATAAATAGTCTAGAGGACAGTATAGCTTATGCATAAACCCATGAGTAACAAGAGGGCGATTTGCTTGAATAATTCTAGTACCCATTATACCATTTAAAAATCAGCATTTTAAATTCATATACACTTTGTTTTGAGTAATGTACAGCTTCCTGTTAATAATTCAGGCACTTTTCATGACCCGTGCTATAAACTGCTGTCATTTGGGAGCTTTGTTCAATGCAGCTCACTTTGATCCATAGGAATACATGCGGGACACTCTCAAATGACGCTCATGAGTCATTCACAATGCATTTCCCCTGGGCAGTGGACTACACATTAAATACAGCCTAAGAGACAGCCACAGTCTATAGGACTCAGAGCAGCCGATGTGAAGGCGCTTAATGTTTCACCTGGGACACAGCTGCCTGCCCTCCCAACACAGGTCACACCCAAATTATACAACCTTTCTCTAGTCTAATAACACAGGTTTTGTTTGAACAGAACTGCAAAAAAGAAACAAACGTGAAAAACATGCAGAAGTAAAGAAGTTCATGCCAATAATGTTGTTGTGTTAACATGAATACAGCTGTATTCATGTTGACTGCCTGATTATTTTGTTTCTGACGCTTTAAATTGATGCCAAGAAAATGAAATGGCATGAGACATAAATAAATACATTTAAAAAAAGAAGTAATAACGACGCAAAAAAACAAAATAAATGTTAGTCAAACAAGCTACGATCATCTTTGTGCTTGATAAATCACTGTGATTAGCTAAGTTAAGTCAACAAATAGCCTCTTTTCTCCCATACTCCTCAACTTAGTCAATTCTCTGATATAAGGCTCTGGTGCAAGTGAATTGCAAATCTTGTCCAAGATCTAACATTTCTGCCTATTTTAACAAGCCAGTCTGATAGAGCTAAATTACGATTATAATTAGAATTGTGATTTATGTTTTAATAATAGCATTATTTTGCATATGTTCAACACATACAGCTCATCTCTAAGATCTACAACCCTTAATAATAAAATACAAAAATAGTACTTCAATGCATTTTAGAGCAAAAACTCTTGTACACAGACCTGTACTTGGATGGCATCTTTCTAATCTACATTTATGCCAGAATGTTCATTAGTAAGCCGTGTTGTTAAAAGATAAGACAACGACAATGTGTGGAAAACAAGGTCACTTGAATCCTGACGCTCAGGTTGTTACTGAAAATCAGACTTGTTTCTGAGTCTTTGCCCCAATGCAGAGTGGGAAAGGAGGAGAAGATGGAGCGTGGGGAGGAGGTTTAATGATATGAGGTACATTAGAATCAGACAGATGGTGTTCCCAAGCAACACACAAAGCCCCCACTGCTGACACATTAGAGCTGGTTATTAACCCACACTGATAAATTGGTTTGTTTTCAGGGTCTTTTACAAAACTTAAATGAGTTCTAGACCGTTTGAAACTGGGCGTCTGCCAATAGCAGCCAGACAGTATTCACAGGGGAGAACCACAGCAAAGTAGTTGAAAGGATATTTTATTAACACATTTTGAATATCGATTTTGAAGGGAATAAAAACGTCATGAGTAAGAATGTACAACTAAACAAAGCTTGCTAAGTAGAAATATAGATTCAATCTGGAAACTCTGTCATAAAATAATAGTTAATAAATACTTTTGTTTGGTCAAGTCATTTGAATCAAGCTTGATACCATCGACTGTATATATAAATGGACATAGCCAACATGCAAGCCGCCGCGTTCCAAATAGGAAGTGAGCATGGTGCTTCCGGCTCCATCGACTCTGGCTCCAATTAACTTTACGTTGAAAAACTGTCACCCCTCTCTCGTCATTTTGGTCTTAAAATGTTTGTAGTAACCCGCTCTACATGATCCTGGTATATTATTTTGCTATTGTATCAGTAAATAAAGATATGAGCATTAATAACAGACAAATCAGTCGCCTTCTTTCCCCAAGGTCGCTCCCGCTAGCGTTAGCAAAAGATTTAATTGTCAGCATTGCTAAGCGCCCGCTCCCTGCCAAACCAGCGGTGCGGGCGGGAAAGGGCGTTACCTTCAACAACCTCGCTCCAGATTGGCTCTTTGGTTGCTATGATAGTCGCGGTCGGAATTCCCAATATGGAACTTGGCTCCAAATTCTTCCCTATAACAGCTAGCCTCGAAGAGCTTCATCTGACTGGAGCCGGACGCTATGGGTGATGTCACACTCACTTCACTTCTTTATCCAGCCTATGCTTGATACACAGTAAAATGTTAAGAGGTGGTAAGAGGACTGATGGGACTGACCTGGCTCTAGGTCGAGCTGGCAGAGGTACTGGGAGGTGCTGAGGGTGACCACGATGACGCGGTGCCTCAGGACGTCCTCCTTGGTGGGCATCTGGAAAGTGAGGTGTGTCCCCGAGATGAGACAATACTGCTGGACGACCGGGTGCACCGTCTTCACCCAGCGGTTCCTGAAATATACCCTGAAAACCGCACATGGCAACCAACATTAGAACATATGACAGTTATTATAAAAGAAGAACATGATTTAATATGCTCTGAGCTTGCCTCGGATTTCCTCTACGAGTTTGAAATATTAAATTATCATCGCTAAACTTTGCTCATTTCTGACACCACTGAGTCCTTGTGTCGGAGTTTTGGATGAGCAAAAAGATTTCACCGGTTTTCCCCCTTTATTCTTGCTTTAATTCCCTTATAGCTGAAGACTTCCCACAGTCCTCTGAAATAAAATAAGTTATGTGACCCCATGGCTTCCAGACCAGTGTGTGGCTGCACTGTTCTCAGCTGTCAGGCCAGGTCAAGTGTGGGGACAGTGTAGGGCCATTGGTTCATTAATAACTTCCAAAACTAAGCTAAAAACATTTCAACATTTGATTAAATAAAATAATGAAAAGGCAGTTGTAAGAGACGATAACTGGTATTAAGATATATTGCAGTATTAAAAGGGCTTCTGACAACATTGACAGAGCTTATTTATGTCTATGTTATTTATGTCTGTGGAAATCATATACCCCCATCATGCCACAGATAATGTGAATAACCAAGAAAGGAATATTCCCAAGTCTATTTTAATCCATGTACGCCTGTCTTATGCATGTATAGGCCTGTCAAGATAACACATTTTGAAGTTCGATATATGAAGTAAACATTGACAATAAACAATAATATTGAAACAAATTTATGCCACTAACACAAAAACCCAAAAGCAGATTTAAACCACAAAAACTATTCTAAATCTACAATATTGTTAAAATGAAAGACCTTAATATTTAGTTTGCATCTGTAGTGAGTCATAGAAGTGATTAAATCAACGTTTTATGGCTTAAATCTTATAATTTAGCCAAAAATTAACCCGAAATTCCCCAATAGTGCAAAGAAAAAGTACACACAATAAATATTGACCCCAAAAAATATTGTTCCAACTTTCATATATTGAAAGATAAGTCGACATAGTCATTATCGTGACAGGTCTAGTCATGTATATCTGTAATCACTGTAGGCTACTTGTTTTGCCCTGATAATGTGTTTCCCCAAATCTCCACAGAGTAATATATCATATACTAACCTTTTCACTTAAAAAGTCACATATTTTGTTATGCATTGAATAAAATCAAATCTATTCGTGCATATAGTAAAAAAAAAAAAAAAATCTGTACCTGAGAGGTCTGGCGTGTGCATTTCCTGCGTCAACATAAGGATGAAGGTAGTCCTTAATGTAAAGGTCAGCTGCACTGTTGGAGTGTGTGCAGATGAGGACCCTGTAGAGACAAAAGACTCAAAGGTCACGCTACACACAGGGAACTATTCTGTAACTCTCCACAGCACAAACCCTATGTCCTACTTTAAATAAACAATCTGCCACCAGCTACAAGTGCAACAATCATTAAAGAGTGGTTATGTTTTCACATAAGGTATAGTCTTAAAATGCTCTACTGTAATTTTGACCTGAAATAAACCCTAACTCTAACCCTAAACCCTAATCCTAAACCCTATACCCTAACCCCTAAACCTAAACCAAAACCCAGCCCTAAACCCTGATCCTAAACCCTAATTCTAACCCTAAACCCAAACCCCAATCCTAAACCTAAACCCCAATCCTAAACCCAAAACCCAATCCTAAACCCTAATCCTAAATCTAAACCCTAGTCCTTTGATAGACTAACTAACTACTAATTGCATAACTAACCAGTAAAATGGGGCGACTATCTATCTATCTTTTATGAGAACAAATGAATATACAGTTGTAAGTAAAATACAAATCTAAATGTATTCATTTAAATCAGTGATAGAAATATTGGAGCCTGGAGTCTACTTGACTTTTTCCCCACAGTCTACGCACAGTGAGGTGAAAACACATACTACTAAGTCCATCGCACTTGTCTTAGCTTTTAAAACATCCATAATTCATTGTAAACATGGAATAGTTAATGTCCACGGAGTGAACTGAAATAAGGTAAAATGTGTCTAAATGTAATATTTATTCATGTTACATATACACCATCTTTCCTTAGAGGACAAATGGAAGATGCGGTTCTGGAGACACTGTCCAATGTATTGCATTCATTTTTCATAAAGACGAGGGAACCATTTATGGCATCCAATACACTGCTTCTCTTCAAACTGAAACAATTACAGCAGTTCCCGTGGGCATCTACACATTGAGAAAAATCTCACTAATGATAAAAAATGCCAATACAGAATGTTGTTTTGTTTGAAAACTCACTGAAGTGGCAAAAACTTGCGTAATCTTATAAATAACACCCGCTCTGTTGCACACAATTTAGCTACTCAGTTATTCTAAGTTTAAATGTCAGCCCAACGGCTTTCTCTGTCCTGGAGGCAATAAACACCCAAAGACCCATCTGCCAATTTCCACCACCAAAGACCCCACTGCCAAAGTCTCCATCACGCCCTCAGTCTGACCTCACAGGCAACTTATTGTCCATGTCAACAAACTTTTATTGAGTTCACATCGAGTGCAAGGAAGAGCAAAAGGTGCTTCAGTTTCACAATCACAAAAGGCGCAGGGTGAGTCCACTCCAACAAAAGAACATCCAAACCTGGTATTGTCCTGGCGGAGGATGTGTTTGACAGCCTGGGCCAGGGTGAAGGTCTTGCCTGTGCCATAGGGCCCAATGATGAGGATAGGGGGCAGGGAGACAGACACGGGGGTGGTGATGGCCAGGATAGCTTCTTTCTGCTTGGCATTCAGGCGAGGGTCTAGCTGTTCGTCCCACTGCCTATAATTTCACAAGATTCAACATAAGGATTAAACATGAGAATAGAAAAACAGCTGTCTGATTGTATAAGACTGTCAGATGGTATTTTTTACAGACAAGAAATGAGGAAACATGATGCTATGATTGTTTCATTATAGGCAGTAAAACAATGGACTCCAATAAATGATGTGTTGTTAATGTGTCAACACTTTTTTCAGATCTCCATTTGTTCCCTGCATATTTTAAGGTCAGTCTGTAGTTCTAGCGCACACCCGTTTCCAGACCATTCTGTGGCCTTTCCTAAATGTTAACCATAAAATGCTAACAACAGTACTTCTGTATCGATTACTTGGTACTTTCATTAGAAGTATTCAAAAGGAAAATCTTCAGAAGTTGAATCTAATCAGTTATATTGGTGACTATAACTCCATTTAACAAGAGGAATTTGCCTGACCCCATCTCAATTCAACACCAGTAGCAATGCTGGTCTTTTAAAAGGCCACTAGAATCAAAGAAACAAAAAAGAAATGATCTTTTACCAATACATAAATAGCTACATCAGTTCTTGCATGTAATGATTTAATAATTTCTGGGTTTTTTTTAAAACTTGTCCCTAAATTGTGGTAGATTAACTGTAGCGCTTTCTTACTTTTAGATTAAAAGTGCCCACCAGGACGCAATACTTTGATTGTGTGACATTTGTTTAATTGGATTTTTGGAAGTCAAAGTGAGTTGGCAGGATCGAGCAGCAGCTGTGAAAATGACAAGAGGATTATTTTTGACTTGTGCTCTTGTGAATACGGATTTCGGCATGTGTCGACCCACCTGTCCAAATGCAGAGACATCTAAAGCTTAGAGGAACTGGCAGCTTTTCAGTGAGCAAAGGCTAATACACAGGCATATAATGTGAGTCCATAGGCTTATCCTTCACTAATGTTTGAAACAAGTTCTGGTTCCACTTAAAAATATGCATGTATTTTGGATAGAATGTCAATGTATAAAATAAAATGTGTTTTATCTTTTGTATGACTGTATGAGATGGACTTGAATGGTGCGCTTTGGACCTGTTGGGGCTCCAGGGGATTGTTGGGACAAGGCTGGCATCAGGAAACAGAATTGTGTTGTCTTTGATGCGGTCCAGAGCATAATGCATTTCACACAGTGGCAGTCTGTTCAGCTGGAACTGAAGCTCCACCTGAGGCGAAGAGCAAAAACATATTAAATGTTCAATCTCTATAATAACTTTGTTGAAGCCAATTGGCAAGTCAACACACTTCTTAAAAATAGGTTTGGAGCAACAATAAATCAAGGGCTTTGATCAGTGAGTAGACCCCGTAGACTGTATAAAGAAGTGGACTAAGGGAGTGTGACGTCACCCATAGCGTTCAGCTCCAATCAAATAAAGCTCATCGAGGCTAGCGGTTATAGGGGTGAATTTCGAGCCGACTTCCACATTTGGATTTCGGACCGTGAGTGTCATAGCAACCAAAGAGCCATTTGTCTGTTATTAATGCTCATATCTTGAATCAAAAAATAGCAAATTAAAAAAAACAGGATCATGTAGAGCGGGTTAATACGACCATTTTAAGACCAAAATGGTAAGGCTCACAGCAGCAGTTACGGAGAGAGGTAAAGTGTAAAAATGTAAAGTGAATTGGAGCCAAAGTCGATGGAGCTGGAAGCGCGCTCATGCTCACTTCCTATTTGGAAGGCAGCAGCTAGCGTGTTAGCTATATCCATTTAAATATACAGTCTATGGTAGACCCTGACACATCAATATGTCAGGTTCATCGTGGCAACAACAAAAAGTAAAAGAGAAATCAATAACTCCCAAATATCTACATATATACAGAGGCCCATCCAAGAGTAAAAGACTAATGCACCAATGTAAAACCAAAGATAAAAATGAAAACTTCCTCTGATGAAAAGGAAATGACAGGAGTATCACATGCAGCAGAATAAGCAGATTAACTCTGTCCATGAACTTGTGACACTTTTGATAATTGTTAAGTGTTTTTCTTTAGCAGTGCCACTACAGTCAGTCCTTAAAGGGCCCATATTATGCTATTTTCGGATCTATGTTATAATGTTGTTTCCTCATCACAAACATACCTGGAGTTGTGTTTTGTTTCATTCACACGTTTAACACACAAACCCTGCATATTTAGGATGAGTTCTTCTTTCAAACCAAAAACACTCTGTCCCACCTTGTGATGTCATGTGGTAATACAAGTGCTCCACTGTGTTTTTAAACTCCATGCACCTTCACTAAAATCATTTGGATCCTTTCAGCCCTAGAATTGCCCATCTCTACTGAACTAAAGGTAAAAAGTAGCTGTTAACTTGACACTATATGACATCACAAGGTGGAACAGAGCATTTTGAGCTTTGGAGATGTAGATAGACTAATAATAAAGATTACTCAAACATGTGTGAACAAAACACAACTCCAGGTATGTTTTTAATGAGGTAACAACATTATAACATGGCTTAAATCTCAAATGGTTCACCGTGGTCCTTTTTAATACACACCTGTATTTCCCTGTCTGGTTGCAGCCCTAGCTCTTCACAGCAGTCCTTGCAGATCCTAAGAAAGATGTAATCCTTGGTCTTCTCCTCAATCACAGCCTCATAGACGCGCTCTTTGACCCCAGGCGGTGGTTGGCAGCTGGCACCCTCGCGACCCAATGGTAAAACAAGGACTGAATTCACCTTGGTCATTACTAAACGCCCTGCTAATGTGTCCTGTTTAAGCAGAAAGCAATGTATTGAAAGTGCAATCAAGTCAAGAATGTTTGTGATGTGTATATACTGTGCACAGTGTATATAATGAACAGAGTACCTCAGACAATGTTTCTGTCAGTTTGAAGCGTGCAAAAAGTTGTCCATTTTGGGCATACTTCGCTCCGACTGAAATGCCTGTGAGCATAAAGCTTGTGACCAGCTGGAGGTTGACTTTAATGTTGAATCTGCATGGACAAACAATGGGACATCAGTTTAGTGCAGTATGTTTTATGCAACAAAATGCTAAAAATGCTCTCAATTTACATTAATTAGTACATTAGTGTTATTTTTATGGCAATGCTTGGTTTTTAGAGATGACAGACACAGAATATTTTGTTATTATGAGCCAAAGTGCAGCAAGTTGTTATACTGACATTTTAAATTCATCTTTAATAATAAAAGAAACTGAACTAAAACTGGCATAGTATGGTGATCATCAACACATTGACAAAGGGAGACAAAATCAAATGAAAGGGAAGCCTGACACCTAGTGGTACGTTAATGCCATTAAAAAAGGATCTACTGTAGCTTATTAATATAAAAAAAAACATTTATTGAATGCAAACTCCACGTGGAAGTGAATGCACTCACTTGCTAACTTCCTTGTATTGTGCAATCTCCTCTATATAGAGCAGATCATGCAGCCGGGCTTGGTAGTTGTCTTTGGTGAGAGTTTTGTCCATTACAGACTGAGTGAAGAGTTGGTCAGCTGACAGGGGGATCTGGTAACGCGACAGGAGGCTGCGCTCCATATCCGCCATCGTCTCATTGGGCGTGAACTCAACAATGGTCTTACACGAAGCATCCCAGCGTTTTGCAGTCATCAGAAGCTGCTGTCTTGCAGCCATGAGATGTTCGAGATCTGATATATGAAAAACACATATTAAAAAAATTATAATATAGAGATATAACCATCACTTTAGTGTATGGGGCTGGTGCAATAACTTGGACACTTTATGGTTGTGCAGTGCACAAAATGGACATTAATAATGGACACTGTATAATAAAGTTTATCTTTATCCATCTAGATTAAGCTTGTAGCTGTATCTAGATAAATCTTATATATATATTTTTACCTTCAATTGAGGCTGCATCCACCATTATTCTCTGCATAAGTACAGGTTCTGACCCAAAGTCAAAAACTACTGTCTGTCGAAAGGTACCAAAGATCTCTGTGGTAAAACCAACTGCGACCTTGTAGACACAGTGGTCAAGGCCATTGTCTGTGGAACATGTAGATGTTATAATACAGACTTTTGATTACAGTGAGAGCGTGTGTCTTAAAGAGCATGAAACAAACCTGATGTTTCTTCTCCCGATGTCCACTCCTGGCACCCTGGAGCGACCGACTGAAGCTGTTCCTCCGCTGAAACTCCAGTGATGGAGAAGTGTGGCCGGTGTGCGTCATAGAGCAAGGCGATCCGGTGCAACTTTCTAGCGGGCTAATCAAATACATAAATGACTAAATAACACAAAATCTTCATCCAACATACAACTGGACTCATAAATTTGCATACCTTGCACAACAAGGAGAAGGTCCAGGAGTGGGAGGATTTTTTGGTAGTGACAGTAACAGAGAGGGTGGAGCTGGTTTGTACATTCACTCCTTCTAGACTGTCACTTAGCTGAGAAGAGAACAACAACATGATTCAGAGAATGTCTAAAAAGTTACCAGACAGACTTTCCTTTTATTCAAATGAAATGTATTTCCTTCCAGACCTGGTCTTCACATACTCACCACTTTCTCAGGGGAGAGCGAGTTCATCCACTTTTCTATCAGTGTTTCCATGTAGTTCTCCGTGAAGTGCTTGCTCTCCTGTTGCTGTTTGAGGCGGATGAGGCGTGAGGCGTAGCGTTTCTGCCACTCCATCAGCTCCTCCTGAGAATGGGCCGATGTGCACTGGGCTCCATACCTGCACAGGCCCTGCTCCAAGTACCTGGATCACAGTAAAAAACACAACTCATGTTTGACTTATGTAGGTAGTCTTCACATTCCATTATAAATGATTACAAAGCCAACAGTCATTTGAGACTTCTAGTGTTCCCTTACCTTTTACAGAGGGTGTACTCCTCACTGCTGGTGACTCCTCGAGGTGGAGGGCGGAACTGCCAGCCATCTTGGAGCTCTGTTATTGCATAGCCAAGAGGTCAATTCAGCATTTCTTAATATTGATTGTTTCGATTCGTTTAGAATTAGCAGCATTTACCTTCATCTTGCTCTTCAGTGTATTCTGGCGCCATTGGTGTATTTACAGCCTAAAAATTACAAAATGAAACAAGTTTAGGTGGATTGGTACAGGTGATACACAATTTGATTAAGGCAAAATGCACTTACCTCTACTTCTGCAAAGAGCATTTTTAACCTAGTTAGGTCTCTTGAAACTATTCCATTCTGTAAATGTAAAACATGCTTTGAGTATTTGAAGACGAAAACCATGTTGAATTAACAATATTCTTCCTAATTAATATTCTTCCTAATAAATATTCGCCATCTTTGGTAGCATTGCTCTGTGCCATATTTTAATTGTGGTCCTATTCATAATAAAGATGTATCATTATGTCCGAGAGCGCCTGTCTGCTTTCTTTCGTGAAAACATAGGTCTCCACTGAGGGAGGACACAGAATTCAACATAAGCAGAATATATTTTACTCAAACACACCCATTTTGTCACTACTTGAGGTTCTTGCACATTTTCACAAAATTCCAATCTGTATCTTATACATTTTTCAGGCTAACGCCATCGTCGTAAACCAATAGTATACCAGAGATTTTGACCGCGAACCAATCAGCGAGCAGCACCGCACAGCTGTTCAGTCACAACACAAACAGCAGCTGGATGAGCTTCATATGAGAATGATGCGAGTGTTAGAAGATGGTGCACATTTGCAGACAACAAAGCTGTAATCTTTTGCATCAACGTAACGCCACCACGCGGCTGTATGTTTATAGATTAGTTTAAGATTTCCTGAACCGACGATATTATTATATCCATTGACACACAAACTAATTCTGCTGGTTTCCTTCTTTTGTAGACACTTTTGGTCATGGTTATTATGTTATGCTATTATTTTATAATAGATCGATGGTAGAGGTGCACAGTATGAGTCTCAAAACACTTGGCACATAATAAGCGTACAATGCGATCGCGCCACTACAACAACCCAGCTTTATACCATGCCCCCAGAGCACATCTTTGCTCATGGTTGGGTTTAAGTCAACACTAGAATATTTCCAGATGCGCTATTGGCTGATAGCAGAGGATACATCACCCATTGTGAAAGCTGTTTTCGCCTCAAAAATTGTCAGACAAAATTTGCAATTACCAAAACACGTGCGTGAAATAAGAGTGGCGACAAATGTATTTAGATTCCCTGATAAATGTAGATCAGCAGAAAACAGGGTCCTCGCTCAGCAGCGATTCATCAACTGTAGGACAAAGGCTGTTGACCCACTGCTTATTATAGAGAAGGTAAGTCATACCAGTGCTTCTCCATACAAGGCTTTTGAGAGGATGCTGGCCACCTCCTGCAGGCTGCCATCCAACAGCATGGCACGCAGGCTGGCCTGAAGAGAACCATCTTCCCTGGACACATCTTCTGCCAGGACTAGAATTAACCATTTTTCTTGTTAACATGCATTAGTCAACTCTCATACATCACAGGTATCTGTATTTTCATCAGGTAAATGAGCAGACTACAATTAAAAAAAAAATCCAAAACAAACAAAGCAATGTTTCCTCCATAGTCACTTACCATGTTTGCAGTCTTCATCAGCTTCCTCATATTTTTTCTGTTGCGAGAAGACAATTGAACACACGTTAGTCTGTCATATACAGAGCAGCAGTCATTGTGCCAAAAACTCAAAACTAAACAGCTCATATTTTCTGGCCTGTGACAGTACAATTTTGGTGATAGCATATTGTGATTCAATGCTTATTTTTGTTTATTTATTCTTGATTTAACTAGGAAAATCCCACTGAGATTCAGAATCCATTTTTCAGGGGAGTCCAGGCCCTAGAGGGGACCCTATTGTACATGTTTTAGTGGCACTGGAAACCGAAGCATCCAGAGGAAACGTATGCAGGCACAAGAAACATGCAAACTCCACACTCTTAGGAGTCGATCCCAGGACCTTATAGCGACAGGTGGATTTGACCAATCACAGTGAAGTGTGGCATCACAGAGGCAGCACGTGTCTAATCTTGAAGACATTTACAAAATATTGGCATATTTTCTTGGATATTTCTTGATATTTTCCTTCATAATTGAATTTCTTTTATGAGTTTAGGCTTTGGATCTGAACTTAGAATTTTTACAATTGTATAGCATTATGAAATGAATCTAAGGCAAAGCACCCCTGAGCTTAAGTACAGGAATTTATTTGTCAATACACCAAGAAGTGGCAACATTATGCTGGTTGTAAATGCTTGTAAAAATGTAAAAAGAGCATGCTCACTAGCTGCAGCGAGGCAGCGATGCGGTACAGCAGGGCGCGGCTGCGGAGAGGAGCGCTGAGGGCTGGAGGACTGTGGAGGGGAGCGCTGAGGGCTGGAGGACTGGGGCTCACTGAGGTTTGGGGTGCGAGTGCCACCAGAGCAGCCGAGCTGTGGCTCACAGCCGCCTCGAACTCCCGCCGGGCTAACGATCTACTGGCTTCTTCACATGACTTCTCCGCTCTCCTGTCCGCCATGACTTAGGGACAAACCACCTGCAGGACACCAAAACATCTGATCAGC